>CAJHUC010000292.1:0-39642 GCA_905146915.1 Ostreobium quekettii
GCAACTTGTGGCGGTATGCTTGTGGTGCTTGTGGACCTTGTGCTTGTAGTGCTCATGGCCTAGCACCGGCCACTGCCCGGCACTCTTGAGATAGCTGGCCCTGGCAGGGCAACACATGTGTTGTTCCTCCCGCCGACCAGCTTGTAGCCGGTGTAAGCCTCTTGAAGTAGATCTGTAGTTAACGACCTTGCACCTCGTTGCATGCAGCATCTAGTGCGCAGTCTTTCAGCGGTCTGCAAGTAGTCGCACCCCAGCTTAAGGCCCTCGTCGCTTTTGCTTTGTCCTTTTCCATGCACGGCTGCAAGTGTTTGCCTACCGTTGTGGGCCATCGGCACCCACGCCTACTGCAGCTCTCACACCTTGCATCGCCATGTGCGTCCCTACCCGCCAAACCCCTTGGGTGGCTTGAGGGGCGCAGGCGGATAGGATGGGAATGGCTGGATTGGGGGCGAGGATAGTGGCACCTACCATCACTAAGGCAGCAGACCCACACGCTGCACCGCGCCGCGCTGCCGTCTATTGTTTTGTTGCGTCTCGCCCCGCCGCTATGCCTCGTGGTTGTAGGAGCCACGTTGTTCCTTGAGTTGCAACCCGCACGTGAAAAGCTTTCAGCGCGCTCAAGCGTGGTTTGTCATTGGTCGGGGCTTTCACCTTTTGACCAGGCCGCATTTGCGACCTCAGGTCGCCTGGCTCCCGCTCCAACACCCGCTTTGCTGCGGACGTCGGGAAACCTCGAGGGGCGCTAAGAGCAAGACACACCAATCGCCCGTGTCGGAATTTTACCCTTCGTCCGAGGGGCGCGCAGCGGGCGCCGCGAGGCTTGCCGCTGTGCGAAAAGGCCGTGTTTGAATGCCAGCGTGGCAGTGGGCCTGTCGATGCTTTGCGGGCTGTCACTGTGCTTTGGCCTGTATTGTGGGCAGGCCTGGCCTGACTGACGGCGGATTATTTTAAATACCGCCGGGTTAACAAGCTCGGACTACTGCACACGGCGTCCTCTAATTAACCCGGCGTCGTAGCTTTGGGTGATCGTATAGACTATTGAGATGGTTCTCTCAGGGCCTTGAGAAACATTTGAATACAAACGAGTTTGAAAATGAGTTGAAAAAGTGCAATAGCAATAAAATCGAATCACGTGGACTTGCTTTTATATAGCAAGTTAAGTAAAGCATTCAGTGTGTGAAATAGCTTACCAATGGGTGCTCAGACTTGTGCACCATTTAGCCGCTCATTCGATGTAGTGATTGTTCCACTAGTTTGTCCATGAATCGGTGCAGCAAATGGGGCTCCAATTGGTGCAGCGTGGCAATGAAACGTTGTTTTTCTTGTTGTTTTTGCTTTTTTCGTGTGCACCGGTCTGTCAATGAGCGACCACAATAGCGTGGGCAAGGTGTTGTTTTTCTTGCTGTTTTTGCTTTTTTCGTGTGCACCGGTCTGTCAATGAGCGACCACGATAGCGTGGGCAAGGTGTTGGCGCTGGGAGGGCGGCAAACGAAGCCCAAGGAGGGGCAGCCCAGGCGCTGGATGCTAGCGCCTTGGCTGCCTTGCGATAGACCGGAGGTTCGACCCCGCTTGATCGGCGCCATGGCAGGCGATCGCCGCTGCCAAGCAATCCCAAAAGGCAGGCGATCCTAAGTGCCGACCATCGCCGGCGCTTGGAGCGTTCACTTGCCCAGAACAAACGCCAAAGGGTGCCAAAATTGCCAGCCTTGGCTGGGCATTTGGTGCCTCTCTGTCGTTGGTTGGTGTGACCAGAATTGGCAAATTGAGGCACAAACTGCAATGAGGGAGTGGGGGGCGGCGATTGAGGCCCCACTACCAACGCTTTGCGGTAACACGTTTGGGATTTGTGCCGGGGCGCTGCGTGTTCCATGCTTCCTTTTTGCTTGGTGGAATTGCCGCTCGTGGCCACCGATTGTGGCCAGGCGCGAGTACCAAGGTTGGCGCCCGTGGATGACCGCAATCGGTGGCCGCGAGGGGCAAAAGTGGCGGTAGTTGGAGGCCACCATCGGCCTCCCACTCCCGTCGCTTTGTGGCCACGCGGTTGGCACTTTTCCCTGTGCCCTGGGCGCCGCGCGATCTCCAGTTGACCGCTGGAATCTGGCCTTCGCGAGCACCAATTGTTGCGATCTGCTGGCGCCAATCTAGGCATTCGCGGGTTGCCATAATAGGTGACAGCTAGGGCCCAAAGCGGCGGGAGTGGGAAGCGGTGATTGGCCTCCCATTCGCATCGCTATGTGACAATGCGTTCGCCATTCTGGCCCGCACTTTCGCCGCCAGGCGTTGTCCAATTGACCCTAGGTATCTGCCCTTCGTGGGCTCCGATTGGTGCCACCCGCCGGTGCCTATCTAGGCATCTGCAAGTGGCCACGATCGGTGGCCACGATCGATGGCCACGAGGGGTGGAAGCGGTGGGATCGTAGGGGCCGATCGGCGTCCCACTCCCACAACTTGTGGCGCTATGCTTGTGGTGCTTGTGGAGCTGGTGCTTGTAGGGCTCACAGCCTAGCATCGGCCACTGCCCGGCACTCTTGAGATAGCTGGCCCTGGCAGGGCAACACATGTGTTGTTCCTCCCGCCGACCAGCTTGTAGCCGTGGAGTAGCCTCAGGTGGGCGTTCTTTTAGTGACCTACAAAACTAGCGACCTTGCGCCTTGTTGTATGCAACATCTAGTGTGCAGTATTTTAGCGGTCTGCAAGCAGTCACTGCACCCCAACATAAGGCCCTCGTCGCTTTTGCTTTGTCCTTTGCCATGCACGGCCGCAAGTGTTCGCCTGCCGTTGTGGGTCATCGGCACCCACACCTATTGCAGCTCTCACACCTTGCATCACCATGTTAGAGGTGGCCACTCAAGGGTGCCATCCGGTCCGTTAAATCCGGTTCGTTAATTTTTTATCAGCTGTCCGTTAAATTTCGTTAAAGAAAAAGGGAGAAAAATTCAGAAAAAACAAAAAAAATCCAAAAAAATCGAAAAAACCCAAAAAATCACAACAACTGCGGCTAGTTGAAAATCTAGTATGCATAGGTTGAAATAAAATACAAATATACTCTCTAATAGCGAATTCCATAAACTATAAGTATGAAAAAAACCCAAAAATCCCCAAAAAATCCAAAAATCCGCTAATTTTTGGTTAATTTTTGTCTTTTTTCGTTATTTTCCGTTAATTAACGGAAAATTAACGGAAATTAACCTCTGTCCGCTATTAACGGATCCGGGTGGCCACCTCTACACCATGTGTGCCCCCACATGCCAAACCCTTCGGGTTTAGGGACGCACGCGGATAAGACGGGAATGGCTGGATTTGGGGCGAGGATAGTGGCACCTACCATCACTAAGGTAGCAGACCCACATGCCGCACCGCGCCGCACTGATGTTTGCTGTCATGTTGTGTGTTGCCGTGCCACTATGCCTCGTTGTTGTGGGAGCCACGTTGTTCCTTGAGTTGCAACCCGCACGTGAAAAGCTTTCAGCGAGCTCAAGCATGGCTTGTCATTGGTCGGGGTGTTCACCTTTTCATCAGGCTGCATTCGTGACCTCAGGTCGCCTAGCTTCCGCCCAACGCCCATTCTGCTGGGGACGTCGGGAAACCTCGCAGGGCCCCAAGAGCAAGAAACGCCAATCGCCCGTGTCGGAATTTTACCTTTCGTCCAAGGGGGGCGCAGCCAGCGCCGCGAGGGTTGCGGCTGTGCGAAAAGGCCGTGTTTGAATGCCAGCGTGGTAGTGGGCTGCCGTTGCGCTTTGGCCTGTACTGTGGGCAGGCCTGACTTGACTGACGGCCGATTATTTTAAATACCGCCGGGTTGAATTAAGGCACAAATAGTTTTAATACTTAAGAGGCCAAACAAAAAGCGAAAACCGTGTAAAACAACTTTTCCTTGCAGCCCAGTCGACACTCCCAAGGCGTAGCCTCCTGGGGATTGCTCATGCCCAGAGACTGCTCATGGGATGGACGTTGCACTCACAATGCTGGGCTCCAAGGCATGCTCAAGGCGTGAAGGGCGGTAGCGCCTGCACACCCCTGACATCATCCACTGCGAGCTGCATGGACCCGTCCATTCTCAGGCGGCTACCTCTTCCCAATTCCGTTCTTATTCAGTTTTTTGGCTGTCATGCACAGCAGCACCATGTCACGGGTGCACACCCCAACTGCAACAAATCCCCTAGCTTGGTTACGTTCGCTGAGAGAAAGATAGAAGAAACGATGCAGCCCCACCCACCCCACCGGATTACCCTGCCAAGCCACCCTGTAGCCGTGCAAAGAATCCACGTTGCATTGCTTATCCATGAAGAATCCATTGCTGCTCGTTGTGCACGCAGTGTATCCATGTGCAGGCGCACACATGGCAGTGGATTGCAGAACGGCAGAATGGAGGATGCCTGAGCATGCATGTGCTAAGTGGCTCACCAAGCGACGTGCGCCAGCAGCGGTCAAGAAAATTGTGCGGGGTGCGGGACAACAACAACAAGCGAACAAACAGAGAATCTTTGTGCAACAATGCAACATGGTGTGACACATCAACGGTGTTCTGTTTTTGGTACAAACAAGTGCTATGCACTAGTGAGCCCTGGACCACTTTCCTCAATAGTCGGCATGTGAATTGCACGCTGCCGTGGAATGCCTAGGTTGCAAGGGGATGGATTTATCATGTGCTGTTGGAAAACTATGGATGGGGAAATAGGAGGTTGTTATGCACACCGGCTTGATGTGGGGGACGCCCTGCCCAAGGTATGGTGATGTACCCCAAACAGCTTAATGATATTATACGACATAGGAATAGAGGTGGCCACACTCGGGTGCCGTCTGGTCCGTTAAGTCCGGTCCGTAAAATTGAGTGTGATATTCGTCCAGTAATATCCGGTGCGCTATTTGCCGTACTGCCGTCCGCAAAATCCGGCTCTCACATTTTCTTCACTATTATTTGCCGTTAAGTTAACAGATAACGTGTGCGGCGTCCGGTCCGTAACAAAATATCCGTTGATTAATAATTTTGGTCCGTTACTACCCATAGGTACTTGCTTTCCAGCCACGGCAAGGTCAAGGCGAAGTTGCCAAGGGGTTTCCATTTTGCAGCAACTCGAATTATGTTGGTTGCATGCTTGATAAATGTGTGTGGGCGTTTTCCAGGTCATGTATTCTGTGGTTCGTAATACATGGAGTGATTTGGAGAATTGAACAACACACAAGCTATGCGTAAAGTTCTAGTGTATGCATGCAATCCTGCACCACTTGCTACGGCTGGTACTACTGAGTAGTACGCAGTGCGTACCACACTCCCATTGCAAGTCTTCCCGGCTATTGCAGCAAGGGTTCGGCATAGTTGTAATACTAAACGCGGATACACAAACACCCACATCACCTGACGCAGGTGGCAAAGAGGGTTCACCTCTGAACACAGTTGAGCCACTCAACATACTTGGGAATGGGTGATACATATCACATATAATGATGGGTTGCTGTGGCGTTACTCCACAGTTTCCACACCAGGGCAGCGAGTGTAAAGCCCATCCACCAATTGCACTACTCGATTGGACACATTTCTCACAGAAATTCTCTTCTATCTATATGATACCCTAGGTTCATCCACCATTCCAACATAGTATGTTGAAGTTCAACAGTTCAACATACATGAAAACGGGCAACGAATAGTACAAGTCGTGATTTGTTATCTTCCATCTCTGCCTATCGCACCCTCGCTGCGGCGGTACTCCAGAAGTTTCCACGCCAGGGCAGCAATTGTAAAGTCTATCCACCAATCGCAGTACTTGTTGGGACGCAATTCTTGAATAAAATTTTCTTCTATTTATATGATACCCAAAGTTCATCCACCACTCCAACATTAGAGGTGGCCACACTCGGGTGCCATCCAGTCTGTTAAGTCCGGTACGTAAAACTAAGTGTGATATTCGTCCGGTAATATCCGGTCCGCTATTTGCCGTACTGCTGTCCGCAAAATCCGGCCCTCACTTTTTCTTCACCGTTATTTGCCGTTGAATTAACGGATGACGTGTGCGGCGTCCGGTCCGCAACAAAATATCCGTTGATTAATAATTTTGGTCCGTTACTACCCATAGGTACTTGCTTTCCAGCCACGGCAAGGTCAAGGCGAAGTTGCCAAGGGGTTTCCATTTTGCAGCAACTCGAATTATATTGGTTGCATGCTTGATAAATGTGTGTGGGCGTTTTCCAGATCATGTATTCTGCGATTTGTAATACATGGAGTGATTTGGAGAACTGAACAACACACAAGCCATGTGTAAAGTTCCAGTGTATGCATGCAATCCTGCACCACTTGCTGCGGCTGGTACTGCTGCGTACCACACTCCCATTGCAAGTCTTCCCGGCCATTGCAGCAAGGGTTCGGCATAGTTGTAATACTAAACGCGGACACACAAACACCCACATCACCTGATGCAGGTGGCAAAGAGGGTTCACCTCTGAACACAGTTGAGCCACTCAACATACTTGGGAATGGGTTATACGTATCACATATAACGTTGGGTTGCTGCGGCGGTACTCCACAGTTTCCACGCCAGGGCAGCGAGTGTAAAGCCCATCCACCAATTGCACTATTCGATTGGACACATTTCTCACAGAAATTCTCTTCTATCTATATGATATCCTAGGTTCATCCACCATTCTAACATAGTACGTCCAAGTTCAACAGTTCAACATACATGAAAACGGGCAACGAATAGTCCGAGTCGTTATTTGTTATCTTCCATCTCTGCCTATCGCACCCTCGCTGTGGCGGTACTCCAGAAGTTTCCATGCCAGGGCAGCAATTGTATTACAATTACTTTACTAAAGTCTATCCACCAATCGCAGTACTTACTGGGACGCAATTCTTGAATAAAATTTTCTTCTATCTATATGATACCCAAAGTTCATCCACCACTCCAACATAGTGTGTTCAAGGTGTGCACTTCAATACAGGACAACGGAATATTATAAGTCATGATATCTTATCTTCTATCTCTATGGTACCGCACCCTCGCTGCGGCGGTACTCCACAGTTTCCATGCCGGGGCAACGAGGGTGGTCACCAGTGGTGATCCAAACTTTGGAATCCAAAGTCACTACTTCCCTCCCTTCCCTCCCTTCCCCCTCTTCTTGCATCGATGCACTAGCTTCTGCTGCGACCATCCACTCTCAGCCATCTGCCACCCTAGCAAGCTCAAATGATCCACGTTCTTGGGCTTGAGAAGCATATCGAGGGGTACAAATCAAAAATCTCCTTTTTCTCAGCTGCTGAACTTATATTGGAGGCGCAGTCCATGGTGAGAGCCACATGATCGCATGGCGACTCGTCCTGAAACGCACGCACATGGTCCGCTTCCATCTCCGAATCCGTCATGACTTGGTCACGCGGAACTACAGGGTGAAGGCCATACTTCAATCGGATCTTCAGCAAGGCACGGCTTATCGCGTCTGCAGTGTGTCTCTCAGGGAAGCTGGCAGTCCCTATCACCACCAACGTGTTGTGCTTTAAAAGACGGGGGTTACCTTTTGCACATGATATATGTCATATTGTACTGGCCGATACAGGCCAGTACTCATTGCTACCGTGCCATGGCAACACAACATCCACGATTTATGTTCAATAAGGCGTAATTCCCGGCCAGTGAAGTCTAGTACTAGTGCAGTGAGTGCACATGACACGGTTGCCAAAGCACACATGAGTGGTCACTAATCACGACATGCATGCAAACAGTAAAGAATCGACACCCACGATACGTGCCACAGTACTGG
The DNA here is from genome assembly GCA_905146915.1 of Ostreobium quekettii. Classification (NCBI taxonomy): domain Eukaryota; kingdom Viridiplantae; phylum Chlorophyta; class Ulvophyceae; order Bryopsidales; family Ostreobiaceae; genus Ostreobium; species Ostreobium quekettii. The sequence goes on from CAJHUC010000292.1 coordinate 7,750, forward strand.
CCGATGCCAGGTTAGTACTGATGGCTATCATGCCATGGCAACACAGCATCCATGATTCATGTTCAATAAGGCGTGATTCCTGGCCAGTGAAGGCCGGTACTAGTGCAGTGAGTGCACAGGACACGGTTGGCAAAGCACACAAGAGTGGTAATTAATCATGGCATGCATGCAAACAGTAAAGAAAAATGGTCATGCCACATAAGGAAAAACAGGCGATGGGTACTGCAGGGACATACAACACACCCTGTACAATGAATGGCAAAACAAAAGGAGCAAACTGGGAAGGCTTCCCCAGGCAGCTGATGCCAGGTACTGCCACATATTGTTGGTGGCATCTAAGCAAAGAAAGGCGTTGGGTATTGCAGGACGTGCAGCACACCCTGTACAATGCACGGCCACATAAAGGGAATGAATTGCTAAGGTTTCCCCAGCCAGGTGACGGCGGGTACTGCCACAAAATGGTGGTGACATGTAAGGAAAACAAAGGCGATGGGTATTGCAGCGACACATAACGCACTCTGTACAGTGTGCAGCCAAATAAAAGTAACAAAGTGGTAAGATTTCCCTAGCCAGGTGGCGGCGGGTACTGCCAAATAATGTTGGTGGCATCTAAGCAAAGACGATGGGTATTGCAGCGACAAGTGGTGCACCCTGTGCAATGCATGGGCACATGGAGGAAACGAACTACCAAGGTTTCCCTAGCCATGTGACGGCGGGTACTGCCACCAACGAGGTGGCCATGCCAGAATGGTGCAGTACCCTACCCACCCACAAACACACACAGCCACAGCCACCAAAAGTTGACAGCGAAATACGTTTCTGCAAGTGTAAACGGCAATCCACTCACCAAGTGAGGGTTCATCTTGCTGCTCCTCTGCACTCGCCATCCCCCTCCCGATGGTTTCTGGATCTGCATTGACGCAGCTTGGTGAGGCTGCAATACCAGACACAACGTTAATACATTTCCAACTTATATGCAGGACAGTAGGTGCCTGAATGGATGCATGGTTTCCAGTCAAAGGCATTCAAGCCTTGGATTACCAGCCTTAGAATCAAGATTGCGACTGTACCCGGCATCCCGTGATGTTGCCTATAGCACCCAGCCACAATAGGTGGCACTCAAGCTTGCTGCAAAGAGGTACACGTCCACCGCACCTACACGTCCCTCATGTCCAAGGCGCCCCTGCCTGCTTTCCGTTTCAGCATTGGTACCGCCTGTAACACAGGTGGTGAGGGTCGCAGGCAAAATCCCGGAGTGAAGTCAATCCCCGGCCATGATCTTCCCACCCGGCCATGTGCCACCAGGTTTCCAAAGTCCACACATAATCCAAGACCCCCCCTTTTTAACACCCCCCATGGCCCGGAATTTCCCGCCACAGCAGGCAACATTGAGGGCGTTGCCCTGGCCACAGAGCACGATAGCGCTATGCCTGTGCATCACCGGCAGATGGCATCCGGCCACACATAGGTTTTCGGCCAACAGATCATCCGAGCCCCCCCCCCAACACCCCCCATGGCCCGGAATTTCCCGCCACAGCAGGCGGTACTGAGAGCATTGCCCTGGCCACAAAACAGGATAGCGCGCTATGCCTGTGCATCACCAGCGGATTGAATCCGGCCACACATAGGTTTTCAGCCAACAGATCATCCGAGACCCCCCTTCCCCTGCGCGGCCTGGCATTTCCCGCCATGGCGGCGGTACTAATGGCGTCCCCTTGCCTTGCCTATGCCACGGTATGCCTCAGCTGGTGGGTCCATGACCCAAGCGTGGGGCGGCAGGGGTTGGAGACGGCAGATGGCAAAAGGAGGGCAACAAAATATATGTGCAATCACAGCCAATGTCCGCTGTATGTGGACCCTGGCTGAGCCACGCTGGCAATCAACCCGATCCCCAGATTCGGAAATCAGTACTTACTACCTGGGCTCTGCTGTCATCCGCTGATTCAGTACACACGTCCGCTGTCATCCGCTAGATTAGCGGATGGGGTACATGGCTTCCGGTCCGTAAGAGAATATCCGTTAACACCCAAGTGGAATCCGTAGAGTCAGCTGATTGGAGCCAGCCGTCCGCTGCCATCCGTACCATGTCAGCAACAAAGAGGGCGTGGTCCACTAAATTAATGGATATTAGTGGACGGCAGCCCCCGTCCGCTATTAATGGGTCCAGGTGGCCACCTCTATATGGGAATAGGTCGGGGTGGTCCCGCCTAGATCCCCGTAAGGACCTAGGTGCCTGGCGAGGCGGGTCCATGGCTCAAAGAGGGCAGGAGCCCCACACCAACAGCCTTCACATAGCATTTGGTTTCGGAGCCACTTGCGGGTGGCCCACAATGCCGGCCCTAAAGCCTGGGCCGGAAACAAGTTCGACCCTCCCCGGCCTCCCCCGCAATGGAGGCCAAGGAATCGGACTCGTTAGCCCGAGAGGGCACCCCAACACCCCGAGAGGGGAGACCGATATCTGGGGTCGGTCAGTATAAAGGCGCAGCCCGTGAGGGCATGATGGAGGTTGAGCCAGTCCGAGAGGACCAACCTGGGCCGTCGGCAAGCCAAGTGCAGGAGGGAGCTGAAGACCAGCCCATGGCGGAAGCCGAGGCCAAAGAGAGCCAGGAGGGGGCGGCAACCGAGAAGATGGCCGCCCTACTACAAGACTCAGGAGTCATGGGCCTCCTGGAGAGGATGGCCGCATCCGCCGCGGTCAAGGCCCAAGAGGCACGCAACCGGGAAGCAGCAGCCTGGATCGTGCAGCTAGAGATCACTGCGCCCTCCACACAAAAGGAAGCAAGGCGACATGAAATTGCCTTGAAAAAGGCAAAGGACAAGAGCCGAGAGGCCGATGTCGCCCGAGCTTTGGCAGAGGAACAAGTAGTCAGTCTCAGCAACTAGCTACACAAGCAGAAGGAGCGCACGTGAAGTGTGGAGCGGATCATGGAGCAGCCCAAGCAACCCAAGAGGGTACCAAGTCTGACGGCGGCGAAGATGCCGATGACTCCAGAAGCTCAAGGGGCTGAGGACTGGAAGACTGTTATGGAAATATAAGGGGGTAGAGTTAATTATGACCATAATGGAGTTGAATATACGGATTAGTGGAAATGGACCATTTATATGGGTTGCTTATTTCTTATAAATATTCCTAGCCTGTTTATTTGCCTTATTCCCCTTAGAAATGACTATTCTATGGTCAGTGGTAGTCCTTGTACTTGAGGACCGGCCAAGGGGATTGGCTTGGCTGGGAATAGCGACCCAGGGGTCCGAATGGGTACGGTGAGCTGATATTGGGTATGTGACATTGTCGTGTATTACTGATGTCTATACTTTACGGGTGATTGGTTTTGATTGGACCAATCACTGGAGAGTAAAGGGGGTTGGTCTGCCCCCTGTGTCTGTAATCGCTTGGTTCCTGCTCCTGCGCCCACGGGCCGCGAGGCCGGGCAGCTACGCCGCACGGCTCGGGCCGGGGCGTCCCGTTGTGTGACCATACCCCCGCACGGCAGGCCTGTCGGACGCGTTCCAGGGCCCACCACGCGTACTGAGGCAGCGAGCACCCCGACATCCGGGGTCCCCGACGGACCCCGAGGACCGGTGACGGCACCGGGTGCATGCGAGCGGCCAGAGGCGGAAGGGACCAGACGGGGGCGGCATCGGGTGGCCGGCCCCCGCGCAACATTGGTTTCGGAGCCTCCCGACGGACCGGGGAGCCGAGAGGGATGCACAACGGGAAAGAGTCGATGCCACCACCATTGCATCGTGGTGGGGCGTACCGCGAAGGAATCGCAAGATGCAAGCGCCGGTGGCCACCCTGCGGGGTGAATCACCAAGGGCCGTGCTTGCAGGAGGCCCGAGGAAGCGACAGAACGGGCAGATGCACCACTACTGGGTGCGGGGAACCCGGTGGAGCAGCGGGAATTGAACCCGCTCGGTGGCGATCTCGAAGGGGCGCCACCGACTCATGCAAGATGGAGGGCGAGAATGACAAAGATGGCGCGGTGGCCTGGCGGATGGAAGGCCAAAGAAAAGACGTATGGAAGCGCTAGAGGAGATCCAAGTTTCGGGGGACACGAGGAGGCGCTGCGGATCCAAGGAGCGGAATGGAAGCTACGGAGGTCAACGGGCCGTTGGACGGCCGGCGACGGCGATGAAAGGTGCGGCCGGGTGCTTGCAATAAAGCAGCACCACGGCCTGGTTGCTGCCCGCGGAAAGGAACCGGCGCCCCGCTTGATTGAGCGGTGGGGACGCCGGTAATGGGAAGTGATCGTGCGGAGTCCGGTGCCCGTGGGGCTGGCGGAGCCTTTTGGCTTGAATGCGCTGGAAATGGCGAGTGGAGACGTGAATGGACGCGCAAAGCGGGGCTGGATCTTGGCCAGCCCCGGGGTCGGAGGCAGCCGTTTGGCTGCGGTGCAATGGAGCACCGGCGAGTGGCGTGAATCGCCGGCGGAGTGGGCTCGGAGGGGGGCCATTCGCTGGGGCCCGTTTGAATGCGCCGGCGGTGGATGCCGGAGGCGTGAATGGCGCGGGAAATGGCGGGGCATTCAGGCCCGCACCAGTGCCATAAGCGGCGGGTTTCTGCCGCGCTGAATGGGAACATCGGCGGGCGCAAGGCACCGCCGAAGGCGCTGGATGAACGGGCCGCGCGCGGGGCTCATGGAGCCCGCCGGTTGGAGCGCCGGAAGCTGCGGGTAGCAGCGGAAATGGGAGCTCGCCGAGGCGCTGCGTTCGGGCCCGAACTGGAGAGGAAAGCGGCCGTTTTGGCCGCGGTGGAATGAAGAAATGGCCGACTGCGCGTCCGGAGGCGCAGGTCGGCGGAACGGGTCGGACGGGGCGGCGCGAGGCTCGCGGAGCCCGCGGTTGGATCGTCGGTGGAGACGCATTGCTTCGCGAAAAGCAGCCCGCAGCAATGCTGCATTCGAGCCCGAGCGGGGAAGGAAGGCGGCGGTTTTGGCCGCGCTGGAATTTGAAAATGGCGGCATGCGCGTCCGGAGGCGCTGGCCGGCGGGGCGGAGCGCACCATGGCGCCCGCGGCCGCGGCCATGGCCGGCCATTCCGCGGCATTGGAAAGCGCGGCCGGGCTTGCCGACCGATCGGAACCCAGGCCGGCGCGGTGTCCCGCGGTTGCACGGGCACGCGCGCCGAGTGGCGGCACCAGCGCGCCGGAGCCGGAGGCCGCACCCGCGAGGCAAGCGGGGGAAGCGGCAGGTAGCTGTGGGGTTGCCGACTGTCGGACCGGGCGGCAGGTTGACTCAACCGGGCGGTGGCCACGGGGGGTTGCGGAATAGCACCCCCAATGCGCAGTGAAGTGGCGGGGATTGCGAATAGCGACCCCAATCCGGTGGCTGACGGGGGGAGGCTGCCGAATAGCGACCCTTGAGCACCTGTGAGGGTACTGGCGGCAAGTGATGGTTCCCAAAGTACTGGAAAATGGGGGTGGTCATTGTTGACCCCCATAAAGTGGAAATTGGAGTACATTGGGATATAGCAGATGCCATAAGCACCTAATTAAAGAGAAACAGGTGCATGATTGGATTAATTGCAGCGGCCATGGTAATTTGGACCCCGAGAGTTGGAGGACGGTGGTTTCCCAAGGCTGGGAATTTTCGTCATCTAGCTATCAGTTATTGCAGCTGGAATCTTGCCCCAACCAGTGGACCATGGTGCAAGCTCCGAGATTGGCTGCCCATGAGTTCCTAGAGTGATGGATTGGTGCCTAGACCAAGAGCAGTCTGTGCAGGCCCCGAGTTGGCGGCCAGACTAGACACCTGGTGCAGGCCCCGAGTTGGCGGCTCAGGTCGAGGTACAGAGAGCAGCCTAGTGCAGGCCCCGAGTTGGCGGCCTAGGCTGGACATCTGAGGCAGGCCCCGAGATGGCGGTCTCAGATCGAGATCTGGACGTCAGGAGTCATGGAGCACTAGTGGACCACATCCCTTCATGACTACCACTCCTGACCACACCGGCTGACTACTCAGTGGGTCAGTAGGGTGCCAGTACACCAGACCCCCTAATAAGGGAGTCCTCGTGTGGCTCCAAGGGCCATTAGGGTGTCAGTACACCAGGTCCTGGGTCCATAGGGTGCCAGTGCACCAGACCCGAAGTGTGGTTGGGGTGACTTAGGGGGCCTCTCTCCACATTAGGGTGCCACGGTGTGCCAGTGGAGAGGGAAGACTGGGACACCTTCCCAGTTAGTGCGATCGTAGCAGGCTAACCCCGCCAGGAACCTGCCTAGTCGTGGCAGACCTGGTTGAAGCCGGCGGGGGCCCTACGATACGCTAGGGGGGTGCAAGTAGACTGGAATAGACGGGACACCAATCAGGTCCCACCTCTGAGAACAGGTGGCCAGGGAGGAGGGACTAGGTCCCAAATTCCCCTGAGTTACCTGGGCTGTACGTGTGCCCACTTTGAGTGTGGCGTCAGCCCTGAGGTGCCCTGGTAGGTGAGGCTATTAGAGGCCGTTCCCGAGTGGTCCTGTCCAAGGCAAGGGATAACCAGTTTCGGTTGGCTGTGAAGTGGGGACTAGACTAGTTGAGGACTCACGGACACTGCCCCCAAAAAGGTCAGGGATTCGTCCTTGTCCGAAGTACATGGGTAAGACTGTGGGAAATCACTAGTTGAATACCTTCTGATCAGTCTAGCCGACTGGTGGAAAAAAGGGTCACTCTGAGCGAGATAGGGACTACGTCTTGGTCTATTAACCAGGATTGAGAGGTTCCGAGGGCCTCTGATTACGACGACACATCTACATCAGTTTGCTACAGTCTATTCTTGGGTGTTTTATATGTTGGTTCATTCACTGGTGTTTGATCATTGAGGATTTGTGGGGATTTTCTATGAGAGGATGTATTGGGATTATCCATTGATGCTCATACCTTGTCTGTTTCCATACGAGTGTGCACATGTGATGATTTAGTGGATGTGCACAGTGCCTGTGGATGGTGTTTGGAGTTTTCATTGATTATATTATATCCACAGTCTGACCATTTATCTTATGTGAGTGACAGTGCAGCAGGCAGTGAAGCATGCCACTGTTTGCAGGTTTGGAATACATTGTATGGGGTTAATGCATGGTCAGACAGCATGCCGTGAGAAGCAAGAGCATACCCACTGTAAGATACTGGATATAGTGGATGTGATGAGGGTATACAGTGTGGTGCGTCTTGCAGGATTGGTGGATGATACGGCATTGCTGGCAGTGATTGGAAACAGAGCAACACTTGTGGTTTATTCAAATTGGTATGGCATTCACTCGATTGATGTTGGCATTGGTGGATTGTATTGAGAGCATTCAGTGAGTGTCTGAAAGACCATGTGTTGCAGAGTGGCAAATTCGTTGGTGAGAGATATTGTGGTGACAACGAGTTATGTGGATGTATCCCAGATATTTATACGACACCAGAGGTTTGGATTCAGTGGATTTTTAGCTGCTTTGATTATATGAGTGATATATGAGAGCTCCAGGAGGGAGAACACACTCAAGCAGCTGTGTCGTACCCCTATGACGTTACTGATACTGGTGGATGAGTCTATGGGTAGGCATACATACAGGAGGTATTCTGCATGAGGATCACATTATTGTTCTCAGTAGTTCATGCGATTCTCTTCATGACACAGAGGCAGGCTGATTCTTTGACATCCTCCATATGCACACATTGTTTTTAGTCACCTGCAGTGATGTTGCATGATGGATCTGACCTGAGTGGATTGTCATAGAGAATCGGGAGATGCCTGGAGTGGTATTGTGACCACCATTGTGTTGATTGAGGGATGGCTGGTCAGTTGGACCAGGAGGCAGTTCAGCATTACTGCCGTGTCGGTCTGATGCAGACCTGAGTCAGGGTCAGGTTACATGCCGGTATTCTTTCGACTCTAACCGGTACAGTATGCATCAGGTGTTCTGGCTGGCTAGTCAGAGAGCCAGACCATTTTTGCTCAGTTTCGGTTTTACTATGCGTCCATCAGTGATAGCGGTAGTGGAGGACGCAAGGTGACATGTCTGCGCAGACACATACACCGAACTGCAGCATGTACAGTCTCTGTGGCAACTATGCAGGGCGCCTATTTAGGCGAATAGGGCACCCACTTAGGTGGCCTCAGCCCTTGTCAGTATTGGCGAGGACCTCTGTATTGCTGGATTAGAGGATAGAGACTGGTCCAGACTCTATTGCTGTGGGCAGCCTCAGACCCAAGAGCTGGATTCATGACCATTACTCTGATGGCTGTAGTAATGGTAATCACACATGTGTGTTGGAATTGGTGAACATTGAGAAGTAGTGGGTCTTGCACAGGATTCCCACCATTCTGTCCATGTCACCAGTTCATCATTTATTTGTGAGGAGTGTATCACATGGGTATGGTGAGACCTGGACACTCCTTCATGCTGACTTAGTGGGGGAGCACTGAGGTATGCTATGATTTCAACTCTGTGTATAAAGGGGAGTTACGTGACGTCATCGGCAGCTGGTCGGCTTGGTGATTCCTTTCTCTTTTGAGTTGATGCTTCCTGTGTAGTGAACTGCTGAGAGGAGATAGTGATGGTAGCAGTCTCACACAGGAAGGCTATGTTGCCTTACGTGCCCAGTTCTCACTAGAGAGTTGTCCACAGTCAGCATCACTCTATCTCTCGTGACGGACAGTTGCATGCCCCATGTGCAACTAGGAACATTGATTGGTTGTCTCAGTGTTCTCGAGCTTAGACACTGAGTACTCGGCTAGCAGGAGCCAATTGGACTCATTGCGGTCCAAGCATCGCCGAGGACGGTCGATGTCCCCCGGGGGGAAGTAGCTGTACATAGCTGGATGTAGCATGGAGCCAGAGGACAGAGGATACTTCCAGTCTCAGTAATCCTCATATCAGGCGCAGGCACATTAGGTCGATATCAGTGGATGGATATAGGGGTTAGCAGACCTGTGCACTTGGTGTCGGTTGACCGGGGCAGGTAGAGCTAGCACTGATGACCTATATTGGGTGTGTTCTGCGGGTCTATGATGATTCGAGTGCATGAGATGGATATAGTGGATATGGGTCACACATATGTATTCTTGGGCATAGCGGAGTTTTGGACGGTCGCCTTGTGTTCGTAAGAGGCAGTTTCCCCCAGTCCTTAAAAATTGGGGATGCCCGGCCAATGAATGGACTTCCCGGCATATAATAGGAGGTTGCCGTGACTTCCCGGTATATAATAGGAGGAGCCGTATCATTCTAGTGTCTTCCTCCGGGCATTATAATAGGAGGCGGACTGATGACGTCCTGAGCACTATGGGCAGTATCGGAGACCAGTGATGGAGTCCAAGAATTGTGGCCAATATTAGGTCTGTGGTTTTTCCTTACACATACACAGGAGGCCACTAGATCGCACTCGATGAGTCCTTTCTTGATGGTGGTCAGCAGCTGGGATAGTACCTGCATCGGCATTGAGGCACATTATATGAGTTGATTCAGTGGAGATTGTCTTGATACCGGTCGGTTGTTTTGGTTGTTTGATTTTTGGCATTGAGATTGGTGGCTGTGACATGAGGAAACTTTCATATATTCCCATGTTCAACAGTCATGGTCATATTTGGCTAGACCCATGCCGGAGAGCAGTTGGACAGGGTGTTATATGTCTGACTGAAAATTCTTATTCTGAGGATACTGGATGGTCTGGGGACATCTGGAACTGAGATGATTCTGTCCGAGGGTATGGATGGAAGGAAGTGGAGAACAATTCAAATTTATCTGTCATTCTTTACAGAACTCTGGATTCCGAGAGAGAGGTAGAAGAAAAATGGGAACCATAGACATCAACTCTCAAAAGGAGCCACAACCCAATTCCATATTTCCATTGTGTTGGGATTTCGCTGACTTAGATGTGGTGGTGCATGATCTATGGATTCATTGCTAGAGGAGACTCGGATATTGGTGGATATCATGACTTGTTCACAGTTGGATCATTCTGAGGTATAGTTGTGAGCAGGATCATTTTCGTAGAGTTTTCCTTATGGATATCATCATTTCTAGATCCCTGGATGTTTTATTATGCGGTCTTTGAAACAAGGTGGCTGGGTGCTGGTAAGACCGACAGTGGTATGGGACACCCGAAGTTGAGGCCAGGCCTTGTTTACATTGTTGATGATGGGATTGACACAGATGGAGGTGATGATAGATCATGTTGTGAGGAGTCAGGAGGTCTTTCATTGGGATACCTTGTCACAGTGGAGACAGTGTTGGAGTGACTAAGGTACATTGCAGTTCTGAGGGGAGTGAAAACCTGAAGGATTCATCTCGGAACTATGATTTAGTGGTTCATTGCTATGTTCCTTGATGGACAGATGGCTCATACATATTGTTGCTTTTCTTTGCTTGGTTGGGTTAGTGGATTGCCGGATGCTCTAGGTCGACCAGCGGCCTAAAGAGTGTATGGAGAGTACGCACTTTATGGTGACCTGTTGTACTCGGGCACAGGTTCTATTATATTTTTGTCTTCACTGCTTCTATAGAAGACGAACATAAAGTGTATCTGGCAGTTGGATGAGAAGACCCCGACTAGAGGCATTGTGATTAGATGAGCCGCTGTTGCAGTGATACTTATGAGGTACCAGTGGTGAGAGGATTGGTTGGATTTTCTTCTCGAACATGGACGTATCCTTGTATTCCACGGGAGATCATCATTGTGGTCATTGGAGTAAACCTGTGGGGGGCTTGACTTTATTTGGTTAGGTCAACCATTGGGTAGCCAATAGAAGACATTGACTTCATTCATGTTTTCAAGGGCGAAAACTCACCCCAGGGGGAAGTACTGTTATGGAAATATAAGGGGGTAGAGTTAATTATGACCATAATGGAGTTGAATATACGGATTAGTGGAAATGGACCATTTATATGGGTTGCTTATTTCTTATAGATATTCCTAGCCTGTTTATTTGCCTTATTCCCCTTAGAAATGACTATTCTATGGTCAGTGGTAGTCCTTGTACTTGAGGACCGGCCAAGGGGATTGGCTTGGCTGGGAATAGCGACCCAGGGGTCCGAATGGGTACGGTGAGCTGATATTGGGTATGTGACATTGTCGTGTATTACTGATGTCTATACTTTACGGGTGATTGGTTTTGATTGGACCAATCACTGGAGAGTAAAGGGGGTTGGTCTGCCCCCTGTGTCTGTAATCGCTTGGTTCCTGCTCCTGCGCCCACGGGCCGCAAGGCCGGGCAGCTACGCCGCACGGCTCGGGCCGGGGCGTCCCGTTGTGTGACCATACCCCCGCACGGCAGGCCCGTCGGACGCGTTCCAGGGCCCACCACGCGTACTGAGGCAGCGAGCACCCCGACATCCGGGGTCCCCGACGGACCCCGAGGACCGGTGACGGCACCGGGTGCATGCGAGCGGCCAGAGGCGGAAGGGACCAGACGGGGGCGGCATCGGGTGGCCGGCCCCCGCGCAACAAAGACCATCAAGTGGACAAGCGCAAAGCATAAGAGCCCCTCAGCAGGTGAGGCCTAGAGACAGCAGGCCGAGAGGGCCAGAGTTACGGGCCTACGGGCTGATGTTGCAGCCCCTTCGGCCAATGATCCAGGCTCTTCGGCCAATGATCCAGGCCCTTCGGCCAATGATCCAAGCCCCACGGCCAATATGCCAGGGCCATCGGGTAATGTTCCCATCAAACGGGTGAAGTTGCAAGTGTGTGTAAAAACCCCGAGCGATGGCAATCGGACCAGTGAGGAGTCGCTCACTGAGAGTGCCCGTGCAGTATGTGGGCATAGTCCAAGCAGGCTGAGAGGCCTGGATTGGAGTCCTCGGAGACCGGCTCTGCCGGAGTGGGGACCGAATGAGGAAGAGCGTATACTAGAATTTGAACCAGATGCCAACAATCCTTACAACAGGCAACAGAAATGCCAAGCCGTGTGGACAAGGTTCTATAGTGAATGGCTAAGCGACCTGGATGAGGGCTGGAAATTGGCCTCAGAAAGGTTTGGAATGAGGTTGACCACCGCACAATTGGTGAGGATCCAGCGGTGGTATGGCCCTGGAATGGCAACTCAAATCGCCCAGGAGGATCCCAATTGGCCGGAAAAGATAGCTTTTGCATTGAGGCATATTCCCGAGCCTTGGGATTTGAGCGACGGTAGCCCTGAGAGGCCAGACCCACAAGACCCCCACGAAAGATGGGAGGAAGTTTCAGAATTGTCCATCTCATCCTGCGCATCCCCATTACCGGGAGATATGTCCACCTGGGCACAAGTGCACAGGATAGAGAAGGAGAGGAGATATGCACGCGACCGAGATCGGCTTGCGTGTGTGAAGTAGCTTGATGAGCGAAAAGCTTGTAGAGATCATCAACGTAGAGAACAAAAGCTCTGCGTCAGGAGAGAATAAACAATTAGATCCGGAGAAGTACGAGCAGAAGTGAGCCTGGAAAAGACAACGGAGAGCTGATTTTCGTCGTCGCTTCATGTCTGCAGGCGGAAACCAAAAGGCCCAGCGGGTTGAACCAATAGAAATCGTAGATGAACTGGATCCCGCTACTCAAGCCAAAGCCTTCGGGCAGCTTGAGAAAGGGTCGACAAAATGAGCCCCCCGTGAGGGGGAAATGACTCAAATGAAACTAGAGGTGGCCCCCTCTGTCCGTCCACAACAAAATTTGGTTGGCTCTGTAAAAATTCCATACAATCAACATAATTTGTGAGCAGGCCACAGAGAGAAAAAGCATTGTACAGAAATAGGTGGGGCTATGTTGACGTCAGCATAGATGGCTACAAAAATCAACGCAGCCTTCCAGAATAGAACCACGGGTTATAGAATTCATGCCGCAGCCAACGGATAACAGGTGTTGCGGCCCCGTCGGCAGCTGCTGGTTTCCGGAGGCGTTGGGGTCGCCCTGCCCTGCAGCTCGGCTGTTGGAGGTCAGCCGGCCCTCTCCACCTTGGACGGTGGGCGTATCCGGGGCAGTCGCTCCTGTGGTCGCGCGGTGGGCCCAATGCTCAACGGGATCAATCCCCGGGGCCTGCTGTCGGCGAGAGGTGGCGGCGTAGCGAGGTGGTGGTTCGCTGGCTTGCGGGAGGCCAGAGAGTGGGCCAAAAGTGTTACAACGATTCACTGCATGCGCGCGCACATATCGCATGCGCGATGCCCGATCGCGGGTCCATCGCGGTCACATCATGACAAGACAAGACAAGTGCGCGTCCAGGCACATCGTCACCGTCCACCGTTCATCTAAATCAGCTCCGTATAATCCCCGATGCTTCCATCTACCGGTCCGAATCTCTTGCTAAAGTATTGCAACTTCAAACGGCCATAACTTCGCCATTTCTACATGGAATTGGACGTTTCAAGGCGCTATTGGCATCAGGAGCTCCTGAATAGGCTGATTTTGCTGTATTTCACTTTTTCGACCAACCGCAGCTTCAGAAAAGTCAATTTTAGCCTAACCCCAAGTAACCACGTCACAACAGGCCCCCATAACAGAACCGTTGATCAAACCACAGAGGTTGACAGAATTCCATCAAAATTCACGGAGCAAGTACATACGCCTGTACTAAGTACAAAGTACAGTGTGCTTTGGCAAAGGTGATGGATAACCGCCGCAGAGCGGGCCCCGCTTCCAGACTGGATGGCCAGACGCCTTGTCTACAGTAGGTTGTGTTAATAAATCTAGTCTAGCATTGGCAAGGGATGGCCGGGAAAGAACAGCGGGTTGCGTCCCCGGTCTGGCAAGGGGTACCGGCCGAGGCAGCATTTATGATGGCATGGTTTGCAAATAGGTAGACATGCGTTGTTTACACATGTACTAATATTGCACCTCGTTATATCACTGTTGTGGCCCATATGTAGAGGCAAAAGTTGCTGGACACAGAGAAAAAATCAGCTTGGAAAAGATTCCTGCAATAGAAACCGCCGCTGACCAACGGAACACTACCGGAATCTCCAAGTCCCTGACGGATGGCAACGGAACGCCAAGAAAGGCAACGGAAAAAAAGCTCTTTTACAAAAGCCGCTGGCTGCAAACACCCCCTTGACGGACAGCTCTAGAGCCAAAAAATTGAGAGCTGACATGACATGAATGGCTACAAAAACTTGGCCCTAGAAAAGTAACGGAAAATCGATGGACGGATTGTTTGTGTTCAAAAAAAGTACTGAAGTAAATTAACAAAAAAAAGTTGAGCGGCCACATTTAAATGAAACCCCGATGGGTTGATGAGTCAAGTAGTGGAGATAGCAGGGTAAACTGCCCAGCTCGTTTTGTAGCATCTACTCAGCCTGAGAAGGCCCCAAATCCGAAGGAGTCAAACAGCCTGAAAAGGCGTCCAAGCCCAAAGCAGCAGCGAAGAAAGACACAGGTAAGATCCCTGACAAAGTTGTTAGGAGATCTGAACCTGCACCTTGTATCTAGAAGCAGTCCGAATTTGGTGATTTTGCTAGACATGACAAGGTTGTGTATGTTGGCTCAGCAGGCCCACCGGCCAGTCCTATCCCTCCAGAGCGGCAGGAAATTTTTACCATAATAAAAAGACAAGAGGAGGCATTGGAAAAGGCCAGAGCTAAGGCCAATAGACAAGCGCAATTGCTAGCTACCTTGGGAAAGGAAGAGTTTGTTAAATTCATGAAATTCAAGGAATTTTAGTGTAGTCAGCAGCAGCAGCAATAGCAACCTCAACAGCAGGTTCCAGTCCCTCCTCAAGGGGAGAGTAGCGCTGGTCAGGTTGCCCAGGAGATCAAGTATACCATGGGTAAACCTGACCCTGCCTATCAGAGGCAGCGCCAGCAATACAGGGTGAAGGAACCCCGACGGGCAACAACAGGACCAACTCCCAGGATTCAAGTACCCGTGGTTCAAGACGTCCACGGATACTGGGACTCAATTGTTGTGTTTCACAATACCTAAAGTGGTGTGTACTACAAGGGGTACTACCACCCTAGAGGCGGCGCAGCGCCTTACCGTGCAGCAGTCCCACCGGATGCCCTGAGGAGGATACCTGCCTGCCTGCGCCTCAATTTTGAGGCACAACAAAAGGCCTTGGAGATCCACATTCCAGATCTCCAAGAAGCAGCCACAGAGTGGCACGCAATGCAGAGAACCGGAAAGAGGATACCCCATGAGGGAGACCCACAAGGACAAGCTGTCTCAAGAGTGCCAATCTCTCAGGCACCTTAGCCAGCATCTGTCATTGCCCGGCCTTATACAATGGGCCAGGCAAGACCAGCGGGAGAGCCGCAGCAGCCCCACACAATGCAACAAAAAATTGCGGCATTGCAGGCCATGTCACCATTCTGTCAGCCGGGGTAGTCCTCACAACCGCAGCCACAAATGGCGATGTAGTACCGACCGACCTCTCCATCCCATCAGTGGCCTGAGGAGGATGAAGAGGAAGAGGAGCTATTGTTTGAACAAGCGCAGCCGGGGTACATGCAGGCCCAAGAGCCACCACATCAGGAGTGATTGGAGTCCGTTGCAGAGGGCCTCCATATGGCGACTGATGGGCCACCGCCCCCGCTGGAGGACTACAATCCTTATGGTCCTGGATATTTGGGATTGGGCCAGGGTTACTTGACCGCTGCCCAGGAGGTTCCTTTTGCTCCTTGTATCTGTAGCCCGAGAGGGCAGTTCAGGTGAGCATGCCAAAAATGAACACTCAAGGCATTAAGCCACCTAAGTGGATTGAAGACAAGCAGACCTTGATAAAGTGGTTGCAAAAAATCATCATGTATTTCAAGACCATTGTTGCACCCCAGAATCAGGGGGGATGGATAGCACTGAACACTCTTGAAGAGTAAGTAAAAAGCCTATTCTTGCAATTATGGTCATTAGGCAGATAGAGGTGGCCCTGGGATCATTCTAATGTGGACGAGTTATTTCCGTTTTTCGTTGTTAATGGAAATAACGAACAAAAATTAACCAAAAATTAACGGATTTTTGGATTTTTTGGGGATTTTTGGGTTTTAGTCATACTTATAGTTTATGGAATTCGCTATTAGAGAGTATGTTTCTATTTTATTTCAACCTATGCATACTAGATTTTCAACTAGCCGCAGTTGTTGTGATTTTTTAGGGGGTTTTTTCGATTTTTTTGGATTTTTCTCGTTTTTTCTGAATTTTTCTTCCTTTTTCTTTAACGGAATTTAACGGACAGCTGATAAAAATTAACGAATAAAATTTACCGGACCGGATGGCATCTTTGAGTGGCCACCTCTACTATTGAAGTGCTTTCAAGGCTTGTCTTTCAACTGTCATAGGGATAGTTTAAGTATGGGATAGAGACACTTTACGATCACAAATACTCAGACTTTGAAATTCAGTCTAAGATAGCAGCCTTCACAAAGGCAGGGACCTTGGGTCCCGACAATATTAAATACATGCAACTTTTGGAACAGATGTCTCTCAAGTGTGAAAAAGATTTGGATGACTATTCCAAACTGCATGCATTATTCACAGGCCTGCGTTCTGATATAAAGCAAAGATGCTTGTTAAACCAAGACGGTGAGTAATGGACCACTTACACAAGCCTAAGGGCACATTTGTACAAGGTGGCACCAACATATGACCAGGAATACAAGTCATATGGCTCTCGTCAGAATAGCAGCCGCACTGGCAAAAGCATTACAAGCAATAACATTGGCGCTAACCAAATCATCCGAAAGCATCATGCTTTGAAGGTTGATAGCAGGGGCAAAGCCATTCTCCAAGCAAATCCCCGAATTCGAGGAGTACCGGTTCGCAAGGTTCCCAATGTGGATACACAGGGAAGAGCCCAAGGAGATCATGGATGTCAGCTCATTGAGGCTATCCAGGATCCAATGGAGGGCAAACCCATTACAAGTCCCACTCAGCTCAAGGACACTACCATCGAGGTGTTAAACGGGCAGGACAATGCTTTTGGTGTTTTAAACCGTTCCATGTTAAGCATCTGTCTGATGGGTCTTGTGACCAACGCAATACATTGCCACCGATGAAGGTGAGGTCCCCACCAATGAAGTGGAGTAAAACATGTCACAATGTTGTGAACTCAATTTGCCTGCAAGTGCAAGGGAGTAATGTGAATAATCACACTCTGAGAGTGCAGCCTGTGAACTACTGGCAAACTGTTGAACCTGTGGTACTTGTGCTTAAAGTGTCTACAGTGAGTGTACTAGCCGGTCTTAAGCAGCAGCAAATGAGTCCCAGTGACTCCACAACCCGAGAGGGTAGCAAAAAGCAGTCAGACTATTCTGACCGTATGCTCCTTTGTGAGCACTTTCAGCACATCCAATCCCTGGTACCTCACTAGCTTACATTGAATGCTTGTGCTAACCCCAAAGGGGACAATACTCTTTGCAAGTAGTTTTGCTCACCTGCAAAAAGCTTTCTGAAACAGCCTTTGCAGGGTGAATTTGTGTGGATTAATCCACCATTCCAGAAGAAGAAGAAAAAGCATTCCAACCCTGGCGTTCCGACAGTTCATTGTGCATGTCGTCACCGTGGTATCTTCTGAATTCTTCTCCGACTTTCGCCCTAGTTTTCTCTGCCCACCTAGCCTCTTGGCCCCGGCGCCCCTCTAGACTTCTAGGTCCGCCCTTTTTTCCGTTTGGGGTTATTTCCCCTTGTTTTTTTCTCTCCAATTTTGCACCTAGGTCCAGCCGGCGCCCAATGGTCCGTACTAGGCGGCGGTGCCAGTACTAGTCAGCCGCCCACGGGTCCCTCCCGCTAGCATCATCGCAAGTACCTCCCGGGTATGGACGACTGTGTTCTTGCACGCGGCGTACGCCGTTCTATGAGCCAATGGGGCGGGCTTCCCCCAGGCGCACCTCCAGCAAGGCCTCCCTTGGACCTCCATTTTATTTTGAAATTTTCTGATGTTTCTGGCGAATCTTAAGTACTAGGCAGCGCCGGCGGTGGCTTCGCTCTATGTCGCCCCCCCTTCCCGTGGGTAAACCCCCTAAACCCACATGGGCACCTTTTCCAGGGATCCGGCGTGGCGCCCCGGAGCAAATTTTATTGCTAACCGGTGGAGTGGCGCCACCCCGTGGGGGCCCCCGAAAAAGAGGAGTGGGTAACTCGCAAGCGGCACCGGGATTTGAACCCGCGTGGCCGGCACCCCGAACGAAGGAGCGCCGACCTCTTTGGGCCAAACCCGGGCATACGTTCAAGAGCACCCGCCCCACACCATTCCAGAAAGCCATGCTGTTTTTAGAGCATTACTTTGCAGAACATGCAATGAATCCCACCAAGTGTAATGTGTGCATCTTATTACCTACATGGCGGTGTTTTACCGAACACCCATGCCTGCAGCGAATGCGCACCTTGGTGCATTACCCCAAAGGTACTCGGTTGTGCACTCAACCAAACAACAACCACTCAGGTCGTACAGCCATGGCTGGCATCCCTGGCATCCGGTTAATGTGTATTACGAACCCCCAAAGGGAGTTGCTAGTCAGCGCATTCATGGCGTGATGTCTGACCATCCCTGGCTAACATTTGCAGGCCGTGTTATTCATCAGCCTGCGTCAATCCTTTTTGACTCTGGCACTACGGGTACCGCTTACATTACACCGGCTTGCTGCCGCCGATTAGGGTTACACCCTAAGTAGCCCTTAGTAGCCTCAAACTGGCACATACACCGGATTCATTGGTTGCAATGGCTAGCCCGCACCACTCGTTAGGGGGTCGATCCAACTGAGTTCTCCACCCCTGAGAGTGTCTCACAGGACCCTCTTCAATCCAAGGTCCTCCTCGCCGATGGCACAGCACTCCCCTCTTTGGGAGTTGTTGATATTCCTTTAACCATCCAAGGTTATAAAAATATCGTCCGTTGTGTTGTTATTGATCTCTCTGATAATTATGACATCATTGTGATAACTGGCTCTATGAGCATACTGGTGTCATTGATTATCGTCGTGGCCATATTCGCGTTGTCTCCCATGGCCATGAGATCATTCTTTGCAGTACATCGCCTTGCGCTGCTCCTTCCGCAACCCCTTTGGGTGTTCCTTCCGCCCCTCCGACTATTCGTCATTTGGGCCACTTGTGTTCATTTGGCCATGCCCATCGTGTCTACCGGCAGGGATCTCCTCTCCGTTTGGAATTGGTTCGCCGGGTTGGCGATCTCCCTCAGGGGGACGCACCAAGCCTTTTGGCTATGGCCATGACACAGCAAGATCGAGAGACCACATCAGCCCTTGTCGATCTTGACAGGATCTCTGCACTC
This sequence comes from Ostreobium quekettii, assembly GCA_905146915.1. Lineage (NCBI taxonomy): Eukaryota > Viridiplantae > Chlorophyta > Ulvophyceae > Bryopsidales > Ostreobiaceae > Ostreobium > Ostreobium quekettii. The sequence goes on from CAJHUC010000292.1 coordinate 26,887, forward strand.
CTGGAGGAGTATAAAGACCTCTTTCCTAAGGAACTACCTGCAGGCCTCCCCCCAGATTAGGGTCTTGCCTCAACCATCCCCTTAGAGGAAAGGATAAAACCAGTAAAGCGACCAGCATTCCGGTATAGTCCTAAGGAGATAGACGAGATAAGGGAGCAGGTAGATTACCTTTTATGGAGAGGTTTTATTATGGAGAGTAGCAACCCTTTTGGGGCCCCGGTACTGTTTGTACCCAAGCTTAATGGCAGCCTCCGAATGTGCATTGACTATATAGCATTGAACAAGGCCAGTATCAAAAATAAGTGGCCTATACCGAGGATAGATACCCTGTTGGATCAGTTGCAAGGAGCTAAAGTCTTCTCAGCAATTGACTTGCAACAAAGGTATTATCAGCTCAGAATCAATAAGGCCGATTATGCCAAGACGGTGTTTGTGACGCCTTTGTGTTTATATGAGTTCAAGGTGCTCCCTTTCGGACTCGCAAACGCCCCAACAATCTTCCAGCAGACAATGCACTATATCTTTGGTGACCAAATTAGCCAACACATCCTAGCTCACTTGGACAACATTTTGGTGTTTAGCCAATCTGTGGAAGAACATTTGCAGCACCTAAAGCAGGAGTTAGATGTGCTATGACGATAGAAGTTATATTGTCGTTTGCACAAACGTCAGTTCAATAAGGAGGAGATCTCCTACTTGGGACACATTGTGTCTCAAGAGGGCATTCGCCCAGACCTGGAAGGGATTGAGAAAATATAAAACTAGCCTATACCACAGTGCGTGAAGCACGTTCAGCAGTTCCTTGGCTTAGCCAATTGTTTTCAAAAGTTCATTCAGAGCTATTCGAAAATGGCAACTCCCTTGACAGACTTGACCAAAAAGAATGGCAAGTGGGAGTGGACAGCCAAGTGCCAAACAACATTTGAGCATATAAAAGAATGCTTAACAATAGCTCCTTTGCTCAAAATGCCGGACCCCAATAGACCCTTCGAGGTCATTGCGGATGCATCCCAAACTGCTGTGGGAGCAGTCCTCATGCAGGACAACCATCAAGTCTGTTACGCCAGCAGGAAATTTCTCTCTGCAGAGCTGAATTACAGTGTAACAGACCAGGAAGCATTAGCTTCCATGCATGCCATCCAGTTATGGTGTTGTTATTTGGAGGGTACATATTTCAAACTGGTAACGGATCATTGCCCGTTGACATACTTGAAGTCACAACCACAGCTGAGTAGGCGGCAGGCCAAATGGTCAGAAATCCTGCAACAATTTGACTTTGAGTGGGAATATCGCCCAGGGCAAAAGAATGTGGCTGATCCACTTTTTCAAATCCCACCTACTCTTGGTGAACAGGAAGCCAGGAGAAAAAGTAAATTGGTTAGACATACAGCCATGATCCCCAGCTTGAGTCTGTAAAACAACAGCAAGAGTTGCACTGTACAGACGACTTATGGTTGCTAGGCGAGTAGGTATATATACCAGTCAGTCTGAGGACTGAGATCTGCCAGTTGGTGCATGACCATCCAAGTGCAGGACACTTTGGTCAAGCCAAAACCCTAGACTTTGTCCAGAGGTATTATTGGTGGCCAGGAATGCAGTGAGAGATATAACTACATGTTGATACTTGCCTGGTTTGTCAACAAGCTAAGTATTCTCATCAAAAAAACCCAGGCTTACTTCAGCCATTGGGCATTCCTGAGGAGCCATAGACTGAATTGTCTATTGGACTTCATCACTCAACTGCCAAAAACTAAGGAGGTCATGATGCCATCGTCGTGTTCGTCAATAGGCTGACCAAAATAGTGCGCCTCGCAGCCACTAAGACCGAAGTCTCTGCGGAAGGAGCGGCAGACTTACTGGTGCATAATGTGATAAGGCACCACGGTCTCCCCTCTACAATAGTGTCCAACAGAGATGTCCGGTTCACTTTCAGGTTTTACCGGTACCTGGCAGAGAGGTGGAAAGTATAGCTCAACATGAGCACTGCATATAATCCACAGACGGATGGCCAGGCCGAAATCATGAATCGGGTTTTGGAGGACTACTTACGCAGCTATACGCGTTCTGATCAAAATGCGTGGGACGAACTATTAGCAATGGCCGAGTTTGCAATGAACAACTCAAAAAACAGTTCAACCCAAGAGACCCCGTTCTATTTGAACTATGGTCGACACCCAAGGAGTCCCTTAGCTCTGGGGGTGCAAATTCGGAAGCCGTTGAAAGACTATGACAATCCAAATTCCTGCAGCTTGGCAGTGGTCATTGATAGGGCACAACAGCCTTATTTGAGGCAAAATGGTACACCCCTCATAGAGGGACTACCAGCCATGACACGATTTGATCACCGTGTCCAGACTAGAGGTGGCCACTCAAGGGTGCCATCCGGTCCGTTAAATCCGGTTCGTTAATTTTTATCAGCTGTCCGTTAAATTTCGTTAAAGAAAAAGGGAGAAAAATTCAGAAAAAACGAAAAAAATCCAAAAAAATCGAAAAAACCCCCAAAAAATCACAACAACTGCGGCTAGTTGAAAATCTAGTATGCATAGGTTGAAATAAAATACAAACATACTCTCTAATAGCGAATTCCATAAACTATAAGTATGACTAAAACCCAAAAATCCCCAAAAAATCCAAAAATCCGCTAATTTTTGGTTATTTTTTGTCTTTTTTCGTTATTTTCCGTTAATTAACGGAAAATTAACGGAAATTAACCTCTGTCCGCTATTAACGGATCCGGGTGGCCACCTCTAGTCCAGACAGCACTGAAAGGGGCCAAAGAGTGTTCAGAGAAAGCACAGGCCAGGCAGTCAAAGCATGCTAACCACCATCGGAGGGAAGTGTCATATGATAAAGAAGATTACATCCTCCTTTTGACACAACACATTACCCTCAAACACCCGGGAACGCGGAAATTATTGCCGAGGTGGATTGGGCCCTTCACCATCCTCGACCGGATAGGTTTTGTCGCATATCAATTGGAACTTCCGGACAGCATGAGTAAGATACATCCGGTTTTCCATGTATCAAAGCCCAAGCTGTATAAGGCTAGTGGCAGAGTACAGCCAACCCCAGTCCCTATCGAGATTGAAGGGGAAATAGAGTATGAAGTTGAACGTATCCTTGACAAAAGAGTAAAAAAATGCAGCTGACGGCAGGACTCCATCGAGTACCTTGTCAAGTGGTTGGGTTATGGATATAAACATAACAACTGGGAATCAGCAAAAGCAATTGCAAATGCACAGAAATTGGTTCAAGCATTTGAAAATAGCAGAACTCCTGTGACACATGTGCAAACTGGTCGAAATACATGCAATACGACATGTACACATTGACATGAGTCAATCTGTGTTGCTATCGCACGCAATGCTCCGCTGGGCCCAGAAAAATACTGGGTACCAGGGCGTGAGATCGCATTCTGCATTCGGACATATGAATGCGATGTCAATAGCAATCCTCCATGGGGAACGAGTGGAGAGTGATGGCCCGCTGGTATGGACATCCGACCATGTGAGAGGACAAGGCCCCCAGTCTAGCTATGTTTTGCGTGGACAAGGTCGTGCATGGCAGGCTGGTGGAGGACGCTGTGGTGGACGCATGGGGTAACCCCTGTGCGTGATCGACTTGTCCTGGGCTATAGCAGACCGAGAGGTCACCTTCAGGCCGATAGGTCATTGTACTATGAGTACATTGGGTTAACATTGAACATTCCAACTATTATGCTGAGGGAAGAGTTTTAATGAGGGTTGTCAGCAGACACATTGTCCATGTAACAACCACTCTTTTAATCTTCTATGTAAAGGTGTTTTTGTATTGTAATAGCTGGGTATGTGGCCAAGTGCATAATCAGTTGTTATACACAGCAGGCCCACTAGCCATGCATGCGCCTATTCCCATATCACCGTATTGGGATGGGGACGTCCCACCTCCCTGAGGGGGACGAATGTTATGCACACCGACCTGATGTGGGGGACGCCCTACTTATGGCCCCTTGGTGTGGGGGACGCCCTGCCCAAGGTATGGTGACGTACCCCCAACCAGCTTAGCGATATTATACGATATGGGAATAAGTCAGGGTGGTCCCGCCTAGATCCCCGTAAGGACCTAGGTGCCTAGCAAGTTGGATCCACAGCTCAAAGAGGGCAGGAGCCCCACACCAACAACCTTCATGTAGCAGAGGTGATCAACAATTTCATGCCCTATGGAGCTGGTTTCCATGAGCTGATGTGTTACGCCCATGGCCTGATATGGGGGACGCCCTATTAATGGTCTCTTGGTGTGGGGGATGCCCTGCCCAGGATATGGTAAGAGCAACCCAACCGGACCTTATCCTATTATACGATACAGGAGTAGGTTGGGGTGGTCCCGTCTAAGTCCCTGTAAGGACCGAAGTGCCTGGCAAGGCGGGTCCACAGCTCAAAGAGGGCAGGTGCCCCACACCAACATACTTGTTGTATCAGCATGCATGCACACACTAGGAGGTTTGCCGCCAACAATTGTTGATGGGGAGGCCATTGGCAGTGGCAGTGGCAGTGCTTATTTGTGCGTGGAGTGTATAGCATTGGTGTGCATGCTGATTGGAAAGTGCGCATGCTTATGAGGTCGATTGTACGTTGTGGAGAAGCATGCAACAAGATCCTTTAGTTTTTCCCTTCTTGTCCTCTAGAAGGCAAGATCATGGGTATGAGATCAGTCATCGTTTTCACTCGTATCTAGCAATCTGTGAAGTGTTGGCATATGGTGGCAGCTAGCAACAGGTACATATGTCTTGGCTGTGAGCTTGGGGGCTCCGTCAATGACGTAGTTCTTGGTGAAGTCTCACTAGGGAAGAACAGGCCATATGACACAGTCCTGACACAGTGTGCTCAAAAAATCCAACCATGTACTTTTGGCAATTGTGGTCCTAAAAGTACATAGTTAGTACACATATTGACACAATTTCAACCGTGTACCCTCAAACAACTGTGTAGACTACATGGTTTTCTCAGATGCACGGTTAAAACTATGTCAATGTGTATACTAACTGTGTATTTTTGGGGCCACATTTGCCAAAAGTACATGATTGGATTTTGAGTAGACCATGTTAGGATTGTGTGATCTGGCCTATTTTTTCCCAGTGTCTGCTGAGGTGGGGGTTTTGCTTATTTTTGAGGGCATGCACTTTACGCAGAGCACTATAATGAGGTTCAGCAACATGAGTGAGAAAAAATGTAGTGCACAAGTATTCAATGCAGCCATCGTGCACCACAATCAATGATTAAGTGGTGCACACTTGCCCTCCATCCATTTGCAGACGCACTCTCGGCTGCATTGGCCTACATTTCATCCTCTCATCCAATCAAGTTGGAAGCCATTTACATTACTTCTTGCACAGTGCCCAGCAGCACATAAGCTACTGTAGATACTGTTATACAACATCCAAATGGGTTCCCGCAACAGTGCATCTGCCACAATTGCGAGCCACCTAGACATCGCCATCTTGTGTGATACGAACTCATCTGACCTAGCGGGTGATCTAGTCGAATTCGTCATGCCTGCCTTTGGCCCAACATCCCAACAAGGTGCAACGGTTGTGCTTTGTCACATTTTCCAGGTGTAGCACATATTGATCTTGACGCCATTGGGCTTGGACACCAGGGAACCGATCTGTTCTGCAATTACCATTTGCACTCATGCCTGGAACCCATTCACCATTCCTTTGTGTTCAAACCACCAGTCCTCGGACACGTCATTCAAAATACGCTGACTGAAGCCCAAAGGTTCAATTTAGGCAGTGGCCACACATGGCTGGTGTCAGCAGACGGCTAGCAGCATCTGCATCCAGCACAGTAGCGACTGCAGAGGCGTCAATTGGGATGGGTGCCGCCAGGCGTTCATAGGTCTGGGTGGATGGGTTGAAGGTGGCTTGCTGTGACAGCCGCTCTGGTGGGATCATAAAAACAACACTAGGCGGGGTGCCCGGAATGTTCTGCGATAAAGCAAAGTATGGCGCAATTTAGCGAGGTCCTCCCAAGCAAGTCGAGCACCCAGCATTGTATGTGCGCTTTTTGCACTCGAGGTTTCTGTTTCGTTGGAAAGTGATTCATTTAATGTATCAGCACAGGAAACGAACAACAAGTCGACGATTGGTGATTTAGTACAGTACATTCTTGGCAAGAAGGGAGCAGCTGAAACTTGTTGATGTGGTGCATGGGGCTTTGTTCAGCTCATGGTGCACCCCATGGATGCAAAAGCCTGATTGTGTGGAGCACATTAATCTATTGTGTCGATGGGTCTGCCACTTAAAGAGATTTGCAAGGGGTACTGAGCAGGTCGCAAAACCACTCTGCAGAAAGGAATCACGATGTGTGCCCCACTGTTGGACGGTTCATTGGCATTCGCCATATACGAAATGCAATAAAGGCAAACATGACAGGATCAACGCAGTGCTTGATAGTTCTAAGACCCAACCGATACAAACTTTTTGTCCTCAATTTTGCTAACGCACTGTATTGAAACAAGAGTGACCAGGGACGTTGAGTGTAGACAATGGCATTCTTGCCCAACACTGCTATTTTGTTTGATTTGTCCGCTTTTCAAACCTTAAAAAAATGGCATGCTTATCGCATCCAATAGCGGTGCAGGATTAATTCTCAGTAAATGGGTGACAATTGCCAGGAGCAAGGAAATTGTGCTGAATTGCAATTGACAACCCGGGCAGATGGTGTATTGTTGAATGCTTGTTGGATCCCCTTTGCTTTGCCAGATTACATGCGAACATGATCCTCACCACCATGACCAATGTGAGCACAATATCCACGCGATAATGAGGCCTCAAGGTAGTGAAAAGCCCACGGATTTTGCAAGTGACAGCTCAACTGACAGCATAGACTTAATGTGCATGCCATGTAACTTTGCGCTTCGTTTTGCAATCTCGAATTGGCCTAGTCAGTGTGATTATGCTATGGACAGATGCGATAACCTTGCAAGCCTCAGCAATACCACAGCCTAGGAAGAGAAGTTTGGCCCCATTGTAGCCCCATTAGGCTGACAAATGGAATAATCAAAGCCATGATAGGCGATGGGAGCAGCCCCAAAGGCTGCAAATTGGTCTATTAAAAGAATTTAATGAAAACTTGTTGAATTTAAACTTATTGCAAACTTGAAGAAGGTTTGGGAACAATTCCTGACTTGCCTGCCGCTGACCAACTTCGTTCTTGTCCATCTTTATATCTAAGTTTGATTGCGGTATAGTTATGTCATCTCTTACGCCCATGGCCTGGACCCCTCACCCCCTAGCATCCATTTGACTCCAAGCGTACAAAATGCGAATGGTGTCTTCCTTTAGCCGCCTTGGTGGTGCCTGGGATGAAACCTAAGTGCATAAGCAAATTAGTTTATCTAGTGGGGTAGCTCTGATCAAGACCTCGCTCGAGCTGGTCGCGCACCGGCATGACTTACCTCAATCATTTGGATTCTACCAGCAACACAGTACGCAGGCCCCGGATTGAGGAGCCAGCTGGGGCTGCCCAGAAGCGACCCATTGACAAATACAGCTCCGTTTGAGCGGCAGTCAGAGGCTAGCCGCTGGACCCTAGCCTGCGCACGTAAGGAAACAGCGACTTAAAAAAAATGCTATTCTTGCAACACCGTTTCGAAACAAACCTGCAAACAATCCTACCAATTCGGTTGTGCAGTGTAGAACAACCTACTCAAGTGTTTGTTTTTTCTCCCTTGGGAAAGAAATGTACACCTCGGGCGGGTTGCATTGTGTTATATTCTTCTGGAATTCCTGAGTGGAATGTCAGCACTCGGCTCAAGTGCAAAAAGTGGTGGCCGAGGCCGGGGAAACGACAGATTATCTCCTCATACAAAATATCGAGTTTCGTGATCTGTGAGCGTTAGCTGCACTGATGGCATTTCCGATTTCGTCATCGGCGCTGTGGAAATTTGATGTGGGCAATATCGCCTTGTTGTTAAACCCTCCCTCCCTGACATTCCCGGCTTAGAAATGTCACAAGTGCAGTCATTGCAACAGCTTGTGCATTGAGATCCGTGCTCTCTCTGAGGCTTTGCCCCTGCTGACGGCGGTCGTCATTTCCAAATGCCTTCCTACATCTGCATTGCGATTGCAAATAAAACAATGTATAGGTTTCAATTGCCTTCTTAATTCATAATAGTAATGCATAAACAGGCTGCCCTTTGGCACCTCTAGGTCTTCCCCATGCCCTTCTGAGTGCCGATCAGACATGGACGCCCCCACGGCTGCCTGTACGGGATGCTCATGCGAGTTGGGAGCAAGCGCTCCCAAAAGGTGCTGCGCGCCTTCACTGCGGGGGCTGGCAACAAGGGTTTTGCAGCCAGGGTGGACAGTGGGAGTATCCACGGCGCGCGACCCGCCGCTTGCCAACGCCGCCTCTGCTCTCATCATCCTTAGCATCATCTCTGCCACGACGCTGTGCCGGATCGGTCCAGGGCGTCTTGAGGGAGGCGGACCATAAGAATGGCCTGTGAGCAGCCACCCATTGTCAGGGCATCTGAGAACTTGGGCCCAGTGGGCCCAAGAATGCTTTTCAAATTTTGGCAATGCACCGTTATGTGGTGGACGACAATGGCCACCAGCAGGAAACGGGGTTTTTGTGATGCTCACTGCGATGCCATTTGACACCAATTGATGCCATCACAGCTGATTTTGTGGCCTCACAATCAGTGTGATGGCATCCCTTAGTGCCAAATGGCATTACAGTTTGCATTACAAAATGTTGATTCCTGCTGGTGGGTGTGGTGTGCAACATGAGCAAACTGGCCGACCTTTTATTCTTGATCGCTTGTCTGGAGGCTCGAGCATGGAGCACCAGCAGCCGATGAGCTTCACGCACCATCCGCGGCGGATGCTGGCCCAGCAAAGGCTGGCTGCAGTTTTCCACCGTGCCACACATCGAAGAGGTCAGCCAAGCGCTTTAAATTGCCACACAAGTTCCGTAACAATTTAGGAGCCGCCTGCTGTCTGTAGGCTCCACAACGACAAGTTTTTGCTCTGGACAGGAACATGCCTTTTGCTTTCTAGCGCCGAATGAGTTCCATGGCGTTGCAAAACGATGTGACGAAGCAGTGGCACCTTGTGGGGAATTCTGGACTCAGAAACATCCATCAATGTTATGTCAATGTCCTCAGGCTTATGCACCCCATATTTTGGCAGTGCGGCTAGTGCAGCCCTTGGCTGTGCCCTACAATACCAATGCAGTGGCCCTACTAGCGCAGCTTCACCTGAAATCATAATTGCCTTTGTTGTGGCGTTCACGTATTCTAAGAAACTCTGAACAATGTAACGCCCACCATCCAGGGTATTCCATGTAATGATGCTCTGTCCTATGCTATACAGGATATTGGTATTCATAGCATGTATTGATACTGTTGTCATATTCCGGACAGCCATCACATGTCCGGCAAGGTTGTTTCATTTTCATATTGTTGGGGTCAGGTGTGGTTTCATATCGGTGGGTTTACCACCATTGATTAGCCCCTCTGCTACTGCAGCCAGTTCAGGAAGATCTTATTGTTCCGAATTTGAAAGTCTCACCCTCAGCAGCTACAGGCAGGAAAGCCAAAAACAGGTAAATAAATAAACATGCAACCTTTTTGCGAAAGAGTAGTGGCGGCGGAAATTCACCTCCCAGGATAACGCCAAGAACAATGCCAAAAAGAGTAAGCAGCCTTGACCAGCATCGCTTGACGACAAAGCAGGGAATGTTTATAAGATTTGGACAAAAGTCGGAGCACCGCAGCTTGCGGTATTCCGGGCCCGGCCCTGTCCCATTCTTGAAGTCGGGGTTGTTGGGCTTGTTCGCGTATTGGGTAGCATTGACGTAGAACTGGACCTCTCGAGTGTCCCTCACGTCACCCTGCACTAGCGAACCTCAACCAACATGGGAAGGGACGCTCAAAGTTGGCAAGAGTGTTGCTTGCATAGAGCGCCATGTTTCCGAGTGCACCTGGAAAACGAATTTTAGCTACTGTGCAGTTCGGTCGCCGAAGCAGTGGTGAGTAACCGAAACACCGTTGCTAACAATTTAGCGGACTCTGGCCCGGAATTTCGTTGGAAATGTCAACCCCGGGCATATCACTCACTATGCAGAAAATTCACATGATATTGTGGGCAACAGGTCACAAAACCCCAAAATGCAATAGATTTCATCAAATAATTACAGATCTCGCTGCGCAACCTCTAATGGCATCTTAGAACATCCACTTACATATTTGCCGCAATTCCAATTTTCTACCAGAACTTCAAGGCCTGGTCACGTTTTTGACAGCGATTCTCTATTTGTGTACTTGGATTGTACATATAATGCTTCTTTGATCAATCATTCTGACCTTGTCTGTTTTAGTTATCCAATGTCTTTTTGAATGCCCTTTCCGGCATAAATGACAGATCTGCGAAGTTGATGCTCATTGAGTGGTAGCTGAAACACAAGGTAATGAAAGGTTCGAAGCCTTCCATGAGCTGAATAATGTTGTGATTTGTGGTGCAAACTATTGGAGTAACTCTGTGCACAATTGTGGAAAAGAAGCAGAAGCAAATTCCGCAATTACTAATCATTTCAAAATGATTGGTATGTTGTTTGAATAAATCTATTCAAACAAAGCAACAATGCCGCGCAGGTACTCAGCGGCCACCCTGCACAGCTCGCCATACTAAATTAGCATCACAGTCTATGTTGCGAGCACATCGCAACCAGTGTCATGTTTTCAGGCAACCGAGTCGCACCAAAGAGTCCAGCAGATTGACCCAGCAGTATAGCTCTTCTCTAGCATTGTCGGTCGTCATGAAAACTTGGAACGATGGCAATTGAAGGGTCTCGCCTGCTCGCAGAGAAGCGCTTTGGGCCTGGATGGGCATCACACCCGAGCTACAATTCGAGACCTGAACGGAAGGGAGATCACACTGCCTTCACACATACTTCAAACGTTGACATAACATGCACGAAATCCTCGCCGCTGCTCCCTTCGCCATCCCTCTCGACTGGGGTGCTAGGACATTTGGCTGGAAACTGGTTAAGTATGGGTTACATAATACATGGACCAAATGTAGCGCCACTTACTACTGCAGCATGCAAGTTTGCAATAACAATATGGTTCGCAGAGCGTATTCTGACATATGAATCTTGGTGCATTGGATGATGACATTCTCCTTCCAGTGTGAAAATGTTTGTGCAAATAATTCGAAATGCAGGGTTCAGATTGATAGGGGAAAAGCGTTGACATAATGTGCTGTTCTTTTGCTCTAGAACAGCCCTCAAATGGCGTACATATATCAGAAAGGCTGGCGGGGGCACACACGAGGTGATCTCTGAATGTGATATTCAAATTTCCACCTCGCATACTGAAATGCATGCTCCGTTAAATGGTCCAAAGTGGACGTCATCCGATAAGGTGAATCGGAAGAATATGCGCAAAGATTCGCATTCTTGATTCCAAAAGTTTTCATCACATTTCAGTGGCCAGGTGCCTCTTCCCTCCTATCACAGGATATGTGGGCCTCGCGTCACCCAAAAAGAGGGTTCGAAGCGACGTTGAGCCCAAAAGGTGTTCGAATCCAAAAGAGCACGCAGTCTTAAAAGAGAATTTCAGCACTGCAGGGGATTTTGCGCACCGTGACTTTGTAATCCGAATCGATGAACCCCGTGTTTTTGATTTCGACGCCCAGGTAGCCGCGGTCCGTCAGTGCCTCAAAACCACCGCACGTGACGTTTGCAAAGACGCACACCATCGCCCGAAGTATTTCCCCCGGGCTGGCGTGAATCACAAGCCTTAGGCTGTCCGCCGTCACCGAGAGAGTGACGATAGAATTTCGGATTTGCGTGACAGGGAATTGGAAGGAGAGGGGGCCTGAGCCACTGCTGCCGCGGCCAATCTGCATCGAACACATGCCGCCGACCGGTTGGCCGTCTCTGCGTGGCTCTCCTAATTACGTTTTGATCGCGCTAGTCTTTCGGGCGCAAAAGCCACTCTCTTCAAGAAGCCATTGCGATAGTGTGGGCTGATCACAGATATATCAATGTAGAATACAGGCATATGAAGCCAACATACCAGAAACAGTCAGCAGGCTTACCAAATTGGAGGGGATTACAAGTTTGGAAAATGGGTATTTTTGAACAGGGCTCTAATTTGAGGTCTATGAATTTTCCCATGGCATGCAGAAGATAACGCTCATTTTTTGGGCCGTATTCACAGCAATTGCATTCCTATATTCTATTGAGCTGAAAAGATGCTCGTTGCGACATCGCACCTGTCCCTGTGCCTGACTACCAACGTATCTTGAAATCAGGTACTGAGGAGTCAACCCTTCTTCTACCCTTCGAGCGTCCTCTTCAAACTTGTCTTTGAGCTGCCCAGCCAGACAAGCGCCCACCGGCCGATCGCAGCCGCCCGCCTGGTAACGGAAGGCTGCGAAAGATGTCCCCACTCTATCGCACTCGCCACCTCAATGTGATACAGCAGAAGCAAGCAAGCGACTCAAAGTTAGCGAGCATTCGACGTAGCTTCGAAGTAGCTTCAATGCTTTCGTTGAAAATTGATGCACTCTGTACGCATTTTGAATCGTTTATATCGCTAACATGTCACAGAACTCACAGAATGGCAAGGAGTTGGCTAAGAAAATTTGCCACCGGGGCAGTGCTTCAAGCCAGCCATCAAAAAAGCAACCAAAAATTTAAGTAGCATACTACATCGCTTGCAGCTTGCTGTTCCCGCAACAACTGGACCTCTCAGGTCCGCATC
>CAJHUC010000293.1:0-34181 GCA_905146915.1 Ostreobium quekettii
CACCACTGATGGGATGCCGTGACCCCCCAGCGACGTCACCAGAAGGGGTTGGAAGGATGGCTGGGCGTCAGCATCGTTGGCAAGATTTGTTGCAAGGGAAACTCATCGGTTCATTGGGATGTTGACGGCATCAGCACCGCTCTCAGTTCCCCCACTGATGCCAGGGTCATGAGGCGGCAACGTCGCCTCCCTCTGGCAATGGGGATATCCAGAAGCACTGACCGAGATACATATCCAGGGGTTGTGGCGCCATTTCGGCTGGCTGTCCATCACGATGGATGCCGATCGCTGTGATAGAGCCTGAGCGAGACTAGCCGCTCCACCCTTCCAGTGCCCCGATGTCTAGAAAAAAGCACGCGTGTGTTGGGCCTTCCCAGGCCCAAGAACTTATTTTGTGTGTGTGTGTGTGTGTGGTGGTGAGGGATGCTCTTGGAGAGTCAAAATTGTGGACTGGAGCGGCGCAGGCTCAATGCATTGCTAAATGCAGTGTACCAAATCATTCTCTCCGATCTTTTGGCAGCAACCATTGTGTGCACACTAGATGATTCGCTTGCGTTTTCAATAAAAACGTACTTAATACAAATTCAGCCTCCCAGCAACCCACTTCATGTAATTGGTACACAAGTTAGCCAAATTTTAGCCCACTTCACATATTTTTCCTTCATGCACAGAATCGAGGTAACCTTTTCCCTGGTTATCTGAAGTGGTGCAATTGGTCATTCGAAAATTGATCTTTTTCCCTCTATGGGGTAAGGTGGTGCGAGTGGAGCGGGAGATCCCTGAATTTCTGCACAGGTTGCATGCCTTCGCCCACAGTAGCACCCTTGTGTCCAAGAATGAAAACCAACATAGAAGGCATCAGCAATGCGATGCAGCAGCTCAGGCAATTTGACACAATATAGGTGCACAAACCACTCTGGCTGCGATAGTGCAGTACACTGTTCATAATGTGGCAATTTGGTAATGAAGACCACACAAGGAGATGTGCCAATTGTCTGACGTAGTACAACGTAGACAAGGGAAGAAAGTATGTGCTGCAGAGTACATGCCAGAGAACGGAAAGCATACCGTGACGAAAATGGCGCCCCCAAACTTTGCAGAATTGCTCTGGAACTCGCACTCTTCCTTGAAATTCAAGGTCGTGTTGGTCTTCACAAGAAAAAAACAAAGCACCAATTTTGCAACTGTCAGTATCATGCCTAAGAAGACAAATGCCATCTTGGCGTGCCACTTTTGAAGACTGAGTGGGTTTCAACAAAGAACCGAGGTCTCAAGTACAATATGAGTACATATGAGCACACGTTCTGCAGTCCAAATTTCGCATTGGCAAATTTGCATTGTCGCCAATTGCGTATGACATGAATGGTATTTACTCAAATGACCTTCTGCCCAACCGCGAAGAATTTTCACTGGAGCTCTCAAGTGTGGTATGATAAAGTAGTGAGCAGAAAATTTGCCATTGGAAAATTTGCATTGTCGCCAATTGCGTATGGCATGGATGCTATTTTCTCAACGAAGTTACATTCAGCCCCCGCGAATTTTCATTGCTACATTTTCATCCAACATGAAAGGTGTGTATGCCAAGAAACGGCGACACCAACCTTGCTTAAGAGCGGTTTGAAAATAAAAACGAGCGAAAAAGAAATTTGCGTAATCAAAGGCACATCGAACGAGCTGGACGTTGCGTGGATGAAATAGCTTCCCGCTGCAAAAACAGCCATCGGCCTCCCAATAAATGGCTCATGTATGGACATGACACTCAAGGGCACGATTAAATCGCGCGAGCTTCTTGCCAGGGTCAATTGTTCACGTCAGCATGGCGACAATGGCATGGCACAGCATCAGACCATGCGGTCTGATGTGCGCAGCAATTCCTCAATTCCAACATTACGCATAGAGAAGCAAGCAGTTTAGCTACGCACAGCGCCATCGCACAAAAGCACACTAGCCCGATCACATGCACTTGCATGAAATGTGCTATCCAGAATTCATTATGCTTGGCACAATGCGCCATAACCATGGTTGGCATGAGGTTGCATTGCACGTTGCACCAATCTACTATCAAGTACCACCTTCCACAAGTGTGCCAAATAGCACAAGGTTGCAAACTCAAAAACTCGTCGACAAAATGTTTGCTGGCTTGACAAGAAAGATCTCCCTGGTCGGAGCCGCTCACCTTCCCAGAAACGGCCCCTCCAGTCTCAGAGGCGCTGTTGTTTGCAAACACGCAGCTTCGAGCCATCAATCTGGAATCGCTCTGTCTCAATGCACGCAAAAACGCACTTATGACCAGGAGCGGAATACTACTGCAGATGCCGTCAGTAACACGGCGAAGATGCATGGGTACTTTGGCGTGGTATATATACTCACACCGATGTGGCAGCGACGATGCAATGCACTGTCCACAATATTGCTAACACATAAATCATGCAATGTATCCCAAAGTTTTCATACATTCACGATGGCAGTTGCTTCCAAACTCGTGTCACCACCAGAACTCTACGTTATTTGTGTGTGCTTTGGGATCAAATGTGAGACGTTTACTAAGATCTCCAGGTAGATGCATTTTCAAGCATTGTAAGCAAGGTTTGGAAACATGTTTGCTGAATGCTCATGCACAGTGGCAATTCGGCATTGAAGTGTTGCTGCAGGAGAACTTGGTGATCTATTTTCCAATTATCCGTTGTGTGCAGTAAGATATGGGCTTTTCCAAAACTGTGTAAAAAAATCGAGATACCCATCAGTTGGAAGTAATTTTTGGATGCAGGAGCAAATTCGACTGCAGTGCATAGCAACAGATTCTTCGCCACTGTGCAACATCTTTTTGTATGATTTACTCAGCACAAGCACATTCAGGTGCAAAAATCTGTGAATGTTTTGCCCGTTTGAAAGAATGCGTGTTTGTCAATGCTGCTCACCCAAACACGAGCTGCTCCTCCATGCTCTGCTTCATTGTCGTTAAATATGCAAGCATCTGCCTCCACAGTGGAGTTTACCTTTCACCGCAAATGCAAGGTCAGTTATTTTTTGTTAGGATTAGTTCTCCATACTAACCCGATGATCAGTGAAAATGAGAATACTTTTCTGTCCAGCAATTAATTGTCGTATAGAGAGACGTTCAAGAGACGAATGTCTTTACAGGAATGGCCTTTGAATCGCACACGAAATTTAAAATCAAAAGCAGTGGGTCCCGAAACCTTGATTACCAATTTTTAAGGAAACAAATATTGAGCCCAACCACCTATGAGCCCCCTTCGAAATTTCCTAAAGTTCGGGCACAAAATCTGCATTCTGACTGGATGGCTGTTGGAGATCTGCCAGGTTCTGGTTTGCTGTCGTCCCAGGCATACCAAACCAAAGTCGTTGTCCCCATTATGGTGAAGATCAGTGCCCGTGATATGGTATAGCGCATGCTAGGCACGCTCAACCGTGTTTAAATACCAATGGAAGAAGCCCACCGTCGTGGCGTCAATGATGGCCAAAATCACCGCCATCCCTGATCTTCAACGCTCGGACTTGCCACAAACGGCAAAGGCCAACTCCTGAGACACTCAAGCTTGGGGTCTAAGTGGGCTATCACTCTGAGGCTGGGTTGCAACTTTGCCTTGATATTGCATCTCGATTGATCCTTGAATCGAGGTTTTCATGCATGACTGGGCCCACACACCACAAGTTGCCACTAGCAGCCAACTCGCACGTGCAATCTGAAGTACTTCACAATATAACTAGTATCAATTTGTGAGAGAGACACAAGTGTATCTTTCCAACCATTCGCTTTGCGTTCCATCCTTTCAACTGTAGAGGCAAAGGCCGACTTCACCATGCCACCTTGGAAGCCATTCCCCAATCGCCTGCCATTGACTAGGGCGATGACCGTCGCATTCTTTCACAGCTTTCTGAGGGGCTCAGGGGTCTTGTGTAGTACCCCTCCCAGCACTGGTAAAGGCTCTATAATTATAAGTAACAGACTTAGAAATCCGGGATGAAAATGCGTCTCCAAATTGACCAATCGATAAGGAATTGAAGCTGCAGAACCGTGGCAACATCCACAATCAAATCTCCAAGACTCGTTTTGCACCACCCTGCTTCTCCACAAGGACCTTTTTGAGATTTAGTCCAAACGGCGCGATTCCTTTTGTTTGGGCGTCCTTGTTTGGCTGCCGCAAAAGCGTGCTGCTCACAATCGCAGAAAACAGCCGTTTTGGTGACTTGGCCGAAAAATGGGTCGGTTCTTGGCCGGAGGGCTCTTATTATGTAGTACTACCAAAACTTCAATACTTACCGGAATGAGTTGAAATTTCTATTGTATATTCCAAAAACATAGGCGTAGGTTTGGAGGAAATTTCATCAAAACCAGAACATCTACTTTCTATGTCCAAAATTAATCGTCGTCTATGGATTTGACGTGTTATTTATCCGCGTTACCTATACCAATTTCTGATAAATTTTTGCTCAAGTTGTTCTTGTGTTTTTGGAGTATATTATCAAAACTTCAAGCCAATGCATTAGGTATTGACAATTTTGCAGTGCTTTGCAGCATGGGGTCTCTAGCCAGAAAACGGCTGGTTTGCGACCTCGTGGCAAGAATGTCCAGCTCTTTGTGATGGTGAGGGGTACGCCTTCATGATGGCGAAGCAAAGCCATCCATAAGGAGCTGGCCACACCGCTCAAAATGAAGGTGGGGCGTTCCTTACGAAGAGGCAGGGCGACAGAAAACGTGATCCAAAGGGCCTGATTGATGAACTCGTTGGGGCATATGGCTGCAATGCAAGAACGATCCAATGATCGAAAGATCATTGGGACCCAGATCTCTCCACCAGGCGCTTTGGATCTCCATTGCCACCATCGAGCCAACTATGGGAGGCCCCTCAGATGATGGGAATGGCAAAAATGTTAATTTTTGGAATTTGAAAGATTTGGGGGCAAGAAGAACCATTCCATTGATAAAGCCTTGTCTCTCTCAAGTGCAAAGGGTTGGAAGGTTGCAGTGGATTGTAGAGCACACGTGCAAAGCTGGGCGCAAGTGTCAATATGTGGATTTTGTGAACATGATCCATATCGATGAGAAGTGGTTTGATGTGATGAAAGATGCCTAAAAATTGTGGGTGCTACCAGAGGATGGGCATGCGGGTACTCCGAAAGCACAAAGCAAGACTGTCATAAAGAAAATTATGTTTCTAGCTGCTGTGGGGTGGCCCCATAAGCGGCGAAATGGGTCCCACTTTAGTGGGCTTGTTGAAATATGGCCCTTTGTAAAGGAGGGTGTTGCAGCTCAATGTAGCAAGAATCGGCTTGCAAGCGAGGCAGAATTGAAGTTTCAATTGATGGGGATGCATGGAGGGATCCCCGTGGAGAGCCTTCCCTGGTATCAAAAGTGCTTACAAGCACTTGAAAGTGCATGTTGTGCAAGTGGATGAGGCCAAGCTGCACACTAAATCATAAAATCAAGCATCAATCCAGGCCAAATGCTAAGCAAGGTTACAACATTACTTTGAAGTGGTAGCCAGTCAGAGTCTACATTTCAACGTTTTGGACCTTGGGTTCTCACTCGTTGTAGGTCCGTGCATCAGAGATCAAGGATGGTAAGGATCCCCAAGACAGTGCCAATTCCGTGACAACAGTATTTTACGATCAAGATACAGATACACCTGAGCGTGTTTGGCGAGTTCTCTTCCATGTGATGGACGCCGTGCTTCACTGCAATGGCAACAATGACTATGCCTTGCCACACGCATGGACAAGAGCAGCCCAGGTGCGTGGAAATCTTTTGTGGACGTGGAATGAGCATCCACATTTTTTGGACTAGGCAAGGGTTTTTTCAGGAGCCCCTCGAAGGGAAGTTAGTGCTAAACAAATTTTTTTGAAATTTGGTAGTTAAGGGTTTCGGGACCCAATCTTCTCAATTCTGACCTTGTTTTGTAATTTAAAGGGCATCTTTGTAACGAGCGTTTTATTCCGTTTGATGATTTGATCCATTTGATCCGTTTATTCCGTTTGATCCATTTAATTGGTTTGAAAGAGCGCGTCTCTTTTCAGCGCTGCTTTACCAAACTCGGGTTGCTCTTCCACAGTATGCTTCGTTGTCCCCAAACATGCAGGTATCTGCCTCTGTGGTCGAATTTTGGGAAAATGACAAAAGGGGTCCTCTGTAGGATGTCTTGACAAAAGGGGGGTCCTCTGCTGGGGTGCATTTGACAAAAGGGGGGTCCTCTGCGGGGGTGCATTGGACAAAAAGGGGGTCCTCTGACCGGCCCTTGTACATTAGGCGGTTTGCCAGACCGGCGCCAGACCGACGCCATGCCGGCACCAGTATGGCTCCA
Organism: Ostreobium quekettii; assembly: GCA_905146915.1. Lineage (NCBI taxonomy): Eukaryota > Viridiplantae > Chlorophyta > Ulvophyceae > Bryopsidales > Ostreobiaceae > Ostreobium > Ostreobium quekettii. The sequence continues at coordinate 6,321 of CAJHUC010000293.1, forward strand.
GACTGGACCACTGTCCTACTAGGGACGAGCCCCCCCGGGTCGCCGCTTGCTCTCCCTGCAGCGCCGATCGCCGCTTGGTCTCCCCCACAGCTCCGATCGCTATGACTCCCGCAGCTCCGATCGCTACGACTCCCACAGCTCCAACCGTTGTGTGCTCCTTGTCCCCTCCCAGAGGGGTCGCCCCTAGTAGGACCGTGGTCCAGTCTGGCGCCACACTAGCGCCGGTCTGGCGCCGGTATGGCAACGCGCCTAATGTACAGGGGGCGGTCAGAGGATCCCCTTTTGACAAATGCACCCTTGCAGAGGACCCCTTTTTGTCACAGAGGACTCCCTTTTGTCAAGATATCTCACAGAGGCCCCCCTTTTGTCATTTTCCCTTGAATTTTTCTAGTGCTATTAATGCACGGTCATTAAGTGGTCACCAAAGTAAATCTCCAGCCTCATTCAATTCTTCATTGTCCCTACAAGAGGCGTCGCAAGACGCCTTTCAAGATCTTTGGAGAAGTGCAAGCGAAGGTGGTGATCATCAACCCAGTCAGTGGCGCTCGATTTGGGCAATTGGGTTCATGAATGGAGCTGACGATATTGACCCTGTTTGGCAATTGAAGGGATTGGGCGCAAGAGGAATGGCCAGATGGATATGTCCTTTGAAAGACATTGAGTCACTGGGTTTGGGATGGATTGTGAATCATGCAACAGCGCTGGCCGTTTTGGGTAGTTTGCAAATCATGGGACGACCTGCGTGCAAGGCCGTATGTGCAAGAATCTGAAAGACAAACAGTACAGCAGTGCACAATAGCAATACACTATGGCACGGCACTGCAGTACACTACTGTGAGAGTGGATGTATGCATTTGGCTCACGAGGAGAGGTTGTCAATTCTGCAGGCCACTGTCGAGCAAGAGACAAAAAGATTGTCACACGACAGGGATGTGTATCAAGGGGATCAGTTAACGAGGTCGGCACTTGTCGAATGTTGGTTGAGCTTGTCAAATGCTCAGAGAAATTTTCAGCTCGTGGTAAGATTCTCGATGTTGTTTCATTACCAGATAAGGTTGATGGAGACAAGAGGCAGCACAGAACTGCCTGATGGTGGCCACACGAGCCTAAACTTCGCTTTTGGGACAAGCTACTCCCACCTGTGCCAGGAGCAGCCATTCACAGAATGCCTGTCTGTTAATTGGTGGCGCACTCAAATCATGGTAATGAAGTGTTGTGGTCGATATATTTTTCACACTCAGCTCATTGCACATATTTTTGATGCATATGCAGAACCGAGGCACTCATTTCCATGGGATTCCACGGTGGTGCAATTGGTGGCGCCCCTTAAAGCCCCTTCCCCTCCCGAGGGTAAGAAGGAGTGAGGGGAGAAGGAGATTCTTGAATTTCCATACAATTGGTCTTCCTTTGCCGACAATGGTACTCTTGTGTCCAAAATTCAAAGCTGCCATTGAGCACATCAGAAATGCTGTGCAGTGGTTTGGCAATTAGCAGGTGCAAATGCATGTACCTCCCAGGGAAGGGCAAATTCTACAGCCCACCACCGTGCAAGAGAAATGCACATTGTCGCGAGCCAGGGGGGGGGCTTAGAAGGAATCAGGGAATGGGGCTGACAATCGTCGAATGTCGGTTCAGCACGTCAAATGCTTGGAGAGAATTTTGGATCGTGGTCAAATTTTCCTTGTTGTTTCATTAGCAGGAAAAATGACAGTGGTAAGAGGGAGCCCAGAAGTGCTTTGCTGGCAGACATGCAAACTTAAATTCGCTTTTGAGACATGCTCGCTCCACCTACACCAGGAGTGGCGAGGCGTAGCATGTCTGTCAGTTAATTCAGTGGTGGACTGTCCGTCCAAAATTCTTATTGCGAAGTATTGTGCTCAGCGCGTGTTTCAAAGCTTCAGCCCACTCCAGGGAATTATGCTGGAAAGTTACAGGTGGTGATTTAGCCTGTCGAATGGTTGAAAGAGTTGTGTCGCCTGTGGTAAGGGTTTCTATTTGATTGCAATATAAGGAACGCATGGCAGTGACGAAAGGCGGTCCAAGCCCGGCGTACTGGCTGACAATCAGGCCTAAACTTTGCCCTTAGCACGTGCTGCCTCCACTCATGCCAGGCGCAGCCAGGCATACTGTCCCTGCCAGTAAATTTGGTGGTGGGATCTCCGTCCAAATGTGAGATTCACGGGGTACTTCCTCTGCTCCGAATCAAATGAAGCAACTTGGAGATACCGTCTTCATATAACACGCTGACCATTTTCCTTGAAATATTGACCAGAGCGCTGCCTACGAGTGTACTGTGTGCTTTCAAATTCTGTGCAGAACTGATAAGTACAGGTCATATCACAGTAGCTTGAACGTGCGCGACGTTTCCAGAAAACCCACAGAATCTCACGCTCCACCCCAGCCCCCCAACCTCTCGCCCCACCCGGCTAGGTCGTTTTGAGACTGTTGGTGCACAACACAGAATGAATATCTACGGCTTTCGTCGGGCCTGCATGTCGGAGGCGTTCCTCTTAAAGCATAGACGCCATGGAACTGAGTTTCACAGTGCTTTATCGTCGATCGCGACCTTGGGTTTGACAGCCGTTACAACATTTCGATTTGGATCGGAAACCCAGAATTCGGCGAACTTCGCAATCAGGGCATGCTTCCAAGGAGCCGCCACATCAGACATGGTGGTTCCAAGCACTCAGGCCACCACAAAATGTATTGAAGAATGCGATTTTCGACCCTCTTCGCAGTAGTGCAAGATCGCTGGATGCGGCTGCGCCAGGTATTGGTCACAAAGAGTACTTTGAACGCCATTCGCCCCATTTTGAGAAAAGCTACTGCAGGAGATTGTCAACGTCGCCCTTGCAGAATGCAAGAGCACCACCATACACCACTTGGGGTCCCAGGTGGAGCATCCACATCTCCCATCGGTCATGTTTTGGTTGACTTATGATGACTGTTGAGGATGTGTTCAATCAGGCCACTATTCAAGATCTGCAACAAATGGAAACCAATTGGCGCAGGCAGCTGCTCCATGGCTAGCTTTTAGATGCCAGAAGGACTGTTAGCAATGGCGGATCCTGGATATGTCCTTGTGTTGCTGTGAACGATGTTGGGGATTTCGGCCAATCGCTGATGGCAAGATGAGGAGAAGCATCAACCTGCAGTGGCATAACTGATGGGGTGCCGTGACCCCCCAGCGACGTCAGAAAAAGGGGTTGGAAGGATGGCCGGGCGTAAGCATCATTGGTGAGATTTGTTGCAAGGGAAATTGTGGGGTCCATTGGGATGTCGACGGGCGTTGGCACCGCTCTCAGTTCTTTCACTGATGCCAGGGCCATGAGGCGGCAACGTCGCCTCCCCCTGGCAACGGGGATATCTGGCAGCATTGACAGAGATACATATCCAGGGTTTGTGGCGCCATTTTGGCTGGCTGTCCTTCACGATGGATGCCGATCGCTGTGACAGAGGCTGAGCAAGACTGGCCGCTCCACCCTTCCAGCGCCCTGATGTCTAGTAAAAAAACGCATGTGTTGGGCCATCCCAGACCCAGGAACCTATTTTGGGCGGGCGGGGGATGCACTTGGAAGGTCGAAATTGTGCGCTGGAGCAGCGCAGCCCCAATGCATTGCTAAATGCAGTGTACCAAATCATTCTCTCCGATCTTTTGGCATCAACCATCGTGTGTACACTAGAAGATTCGCTTGCGTTTTCAAGAAAAAGTTACTTAAAACAAATTCAGCCTCCCAACAACCCGTTTCATATAGTTAGTACAAAAGTTACTAACTTTTAGCCCACTTCACATATTTTTCCTGCGTGCACAGAATCGAGGTACCCTTTTCCATGGTTATCTGAAGTGGCGGAATTGATTATTCGAAAATTGATCCTTTTCCCTCTGTTGGGTGATATGGTGCAAGGGAAGCGGGAGATCCCTGAATTTCCACGCAAATTCCATGTCTTTGCCCATAGTAGCACCCTTGTGTCCAAGAATGAAAACCCGCATAGAAGGCATCAGAAATATACGGTGCAGCGGCTCAGGCAACTTGACGCAATATAGGTGCACAAACCACTCTGGCTACGATGGTGCAGTACACTGTTCATACTGTGGCAATTTACTAATGAAGACCACACAAGGAGATGTGCCAATTGCCTGACGTAGTACAAAGCAAACAATGGAGGAAAGGGTGAGCTGCAGAGTATATGCCAGACAACGGAAAGCATACCGTGACGAAAATGGCGCCCCCAAACTTTGCAGAATTGCTCTGGAACTTGCACTCTTCCTTGAAATTGAAGATCGCATTGGACTTCACGAGTAAAAACAAAGCACCAATTTTGCAACTGTCAGTATCAAGCCTAAAAAGACAAATGCCAACTTGGTGTGCCACTTTTGAAGACTGATAGTGGGTTTGGACAGGAAACCGAGGTCTTAAGTACAATATGAGTACATATGAACACACGTTCCGCAGAACAAATTTTGCATTGGCGAATTTGCATTGCCGCCAATTGCGTGTGGCATGGATGGTATTTACTCAACGAGGTTACATCCAGACCCCGCCAATTTTCATTGCCACAATTTCATCCAGCATGAAAGGTGTGTATGCCAAGAAACGGCGACACCATCTATGCCAAAGAGCGGTTTGAAAATGGAAACGAGCAAAAAGGAGATTTATAGAATCGAAGGCACATCGAACGAGCTGAACGTTGCATGGATAAAATAATTTCCCGCTGCAAAAGCAACCATCGGCCTCCCAATAAATGGCTCGTGTACGGACATGAGACTCAGGGGCACGGTCAAATCGCATGAGCTTTTTGCCAAGCTCAAATTGTGCGCTTTGGCATAGCGACAATGGCATGGCACAGCATCAGACCACGCGGTCTGATGTGTGCAGCAATTCCTCAATTCCAACATTACGCATAGAGAAGCAAGCAGTTTGGCTACGCACATCGCCATCGCACAAAAGCACACTAGCCCAATCACATGCACTTGCATGAAATGCACTATCCAGAATTTATGATGCTTGACACAATGCGCCATAACCATGGTTGGCGCGAGGTTGCATTTCATGTTGCACCAATCTATTATCAAGTACCAACTTCCATAATTGTGCCAAATAGCACAAGGTTGCAGACTCAAAAGCGCGTCGACGAAATGTTTATTGGCTTGACGAGAAAGACCTCGCTGGTCAGAGCCGCTCACCTTCCCATTAACGGCCCCTCCATTCTCAGAGGCGCTGTTGTTTGCAAACACGCAGCTTTGAGCCATCAATCTGGAATTGCTCTGTCACAATGCATGCATTAAGGAGGCTGAGTTCTCTGTCTTGTTGCACAACAACGCAAGGACTGAAATGATATTTTTGGGCCCGAAGTACAGATATGTCAATTGCCCGTTTTTTAAGCTGCACAATTACCTGAACAGCATGAATTGTCCCCGCAGATGTGTGTAGGGTAATGTCACAGATGCAAAAATGTCTCCTGTCAGATCTATCTGCAAGAACCTCTTGTACAGTTTTGGGGCCTATATAGCACCCACCCTTGGCATGGCCAAAAATGGAGCGCTGTGGGATGGGTGCCAAGATCTAACTTTTTTCTTGCTTTTGGTCGTGAACGAATCCGCCTGATGAGGCTCCGTATCACCTCTTACGCAGCTGAAGACTCGCTGGCTGATCCCACGTCAAACTGATCCATCGCACTTGCGCATCCTCTCCGATAAGACATAACATTGGAGTGCTGTGTCTGAGGCTCGCTTTGCAGTGCAATATTCAATTTCTTTTGCACCTGCAAATAAATTTTTTGATATTTTGCAAAAGAACATACAAATATCATGCAAATATCTATCATGGTTCCTGTCACATTCAATCATGTTGACTTGCACATTGATTTGCACCGCAGTGCGCACATCATAAATGCTTAATGCATTCCGACAGACAGGGCGTGAATGATTGCATAGCGTTGGTTGGCTGGGTATCAAGTGGCAATGCAGCAGCATGGTGGCAGTGCTGAGAGGATCATCCTTCGCCCATGTTTTTGGCTGTGTCGCTACTTGGTTCTGACTTTTTTCACAAGAAATATTTTTGCGAGCGAGCGAAGCGAGCGGAGTTTTAAAGAGCAAAATCGCGATTTAGCCAGCCGCCAGCCGCACGCCGCCGACAGCACGCTGCCGACCGCACGCCGCACATGCACCGCCCCCTCCCTGGGCTTCTTGGCACCACACGCAGTGCGCGAGTGGCGCGCGGCGCGGACGCCGACCGGCCACTTGCACCCTCCCCGACTTCCTTGCGCCTCGCGCGGCGCGTGGCATGCATGCCGACCGCCCACTCACGACCCTCCCTGGACTTCCTTGCGCCTCGCACGGCGTGCAAAACGCATGCCGACCGCCCACTCACACCCTCCCAAACTTCGTTGCGCCTCCCGCGGCGCCCGTGTGGTGCAGCGGGTGGCATGGGCACCGACCGCCCACTCACGCCCGTCCCCGGGCTCCCTGCATTGGCACGCACTGTGCAGGTGCGGCGTGGCGTGGGCGGCACCCCGCCTCCCGCCAGCTTCCCCCAGGTTCGCTCGGCCGGCGCACGCGGCCTGCTTGCCTGGTCTTAGGCATGACTAAGGCAGAGGGGGTTCTGGGACACCTCTGGTGCCACACGCCGTGCGTGCATGGTCACTTTTTTGCATTACACATGTGTTCGTTACGGGGGCAGCGCCACATTGAGGGGAGGGGGGAAACGTTATTTAGTCGCTGCCTTCCAACGTCAGCATAGAGGCCCCGGACCGGGGCTGGGCCACGCCGGGCAGGCCCCGCTCGTCCCTAGCTAGGGGCGAGCCGCGCCCCCCGTGCGCCCCTTTGCGAAAACGGCTAAGTCGTGGGAGGGGGCACTGGCGCCTACCCTCCGCTGTTCCGCTTGGCACAGGGGGCGAATGCCGAGGGTGGACTGCGATCTCAACGGGGCCCAAAGAGTGGCCACAAAACATGCCACGAAACAGCAGGAGTGGGAGGCCGTAAGTTGCCTCCCACTCCCGGCATTCTTGCCCCTCGTAGCCACCGATTGGTGCCACCCGCGGGTGCCCAGATTGGCACCCGCGAGTGACACCAATCGGCGCCCACAGGGGCCGAATGCCAAAGGTGGACTGTGGTTTCCGGGGGGGCCCAAAGCGTGGCCACAAAACATGCCACAAAACGGCAGGATTGGGAGGCCGAAAGTTGCCTCCCACTGCCGCCACTATTGCCCCACGTGGCCACCAATTGGTGCCAACCGCGGGTGCCCAGATTGGCACCCGCGAGTGGCACCATTCGGCGCCCACGGGGGGCGAACGCCAAGTGCGGACTGCAGACCCCGCGGTGCCCAAAGAATGGCCACAAGCAAACGCAACAAAACGGCAGGAGTAGGAGGCCGAACGTGGCCACTCACTCCCACCATTCTCGCCCCTGCTGGCCACCAATTGGTGCCACCCGTGGGTGCCATCGGGTTATCGCGGCTGGCAACATTCGGCACCCATAAAGCGCCCAAGCAGGAAGCAAGCTTCGCCGCGCAAACAGCGAGATCCGCCGCAGTTCTTGCACCTCCCCCGGCCTCCCAGTGAGGCCCGCTGCCCCGGTCCTTTTGTGGACACACCCCCCATCCGTTGCGAACCAACCAGCTCGCGGAAACGGACGCATGCCGGCGCCTCCGTTTACAACATCGCGGAATCCTCGAGCTCTTGAAATCGTGAATGGTGCGCCTGAAGGCTAAACCCCACAGGCAGCGACTTGCAACGCCAATGGCGCCCGCCAGGCCAGCTGCGACTATGGCCATGGGTGTCAAGGTGCGAAGCTGCGGAGCTGCGGAACTGGAGGGGAGGCGTCAGTGCCACCTCCCACGACTCAGCCGTTTTTGCAGGGGGGGAGCACGGGGACGTGGCTCGCCCCTAGCTAGGGGCCAGCGGGGCCGGGCCGGCATGGGGAGGCCCCAGTCCGGTGCCTGCATGCTGACGTCGGAAGGCAGCGACTAAATAACGTTTCCTAGGGGGGGGGGTCCGGGACAGGCGGGTGGGTGGTGCGGTGGGCAGCGTGAACTTGGCTGCGTTGTGGCGAGCTGCCAGCGGTGGCAAGTGCCATCACCTATGGCCTTGGTTTGAGTCGCGTTGAGGGGGGGAAGTGGGGTGGGATGGAAGGGCCTGGGCCATGCCCAAATTTAAAAATTCTGTTCCTGCCGATCAGCCCGACTGGTCGATCGCCGCGATCTTTCAACTCAGGCAGGCTGGGTGGCCCCCTTGAAGCGCCTCGTGGCGTTTCCCTAGCCGGGGACTAAAGCCGAATGGCTTTGGGGCACAGGGGTGGGGGGTTGGGGGGTTGGGGGGGTTGGGGGCCAAATTTGAAGAATTGAGTCGGCAGCGATTGGCCCCAACAGGCCAATCGCCGTGACCTTGCACTTCCAAGATGCTTGGCGCCCTCACTGCAGCACTGTGGAGTGCCTCCTTGCCAGCTGATTGAAAACGCCGTGGGGTTGGGGTTCGACGAAGGGGTGGGGTGGGGGGTGGGGGGTGGGGTGGGGGGTTAAGGCCAAACTTGTGGCAAACGACCCAACAGCCCGATCGCCACGACCTTTCACGTTAACAAAATGTCTAGGCATCCTTTGGGTGTGCGCCTTGGAGAGCACCTTTGGCACTCGCTCAGAAGAAAGTGATGGTGATGGGTGGATGGATGGGTGGGGGTTGGGTGGGTTTTAAGCTGCCAAATTTTTTTGAAATTACCAACGATTAGCAATTTAGCCATCACTGTGCAAAGTACACGTGAATGCAACCCTAAACGGGGCTTCTGTGCTATCTTGAGGGATCGACGGGTCAACAATTGGGGGTCTGGCATTTTTTCCAGTAAGGTCGATGCGATTCTGGTGATTAGCAAGGGCTGTAGAAAACTTCCAATTTGGCACACATGGCAGCAAAAGTGTGTGCATATGCACCACTCGAGCGAGCATGGTTGCGCATGCGATGTGTATTTTTGTGAGTGAGCAAAGCGAGCAGAGCTTTATAGAGCAAAATTGCAATTTCGGCCGACCGCCGGATATCGACCGCACGCCACCAACTGCGCGCTATGCATGCACCGTTCCCTCCCTGGGCTTTCTGGCACTGCGCACCATGCATGGGTGGTGCATGGTGCGAACACCGACCGGCAGCACGCTGCCCCTCCCTGGGCTTCCTTGCGCCTTGTGCGGTGCATGGCATGGGCGCCGACCACCCACTCATGGCCCTCCCCGGACTTCCTTGCACCTCGCGCGGCGTGCGTGCGGTGCGGCGCGCGGCATTGGCGCTGCCAACCGTGCACTCACACCCATCCCTGGGCTTCCTGCACTGGCGCATGGGATGTGGGCATGGGCGCGGCGTGGCATGGGCGCCAACCAGCCTCCCGCCGGCTTCCTTTAGGTATCCTCCACCGGCGCACACAACCTGTTGGCCTGGGCTTGGGCATGACTAAGGTAGCGGGGGGGGGGGGGGACACACCTCTGGTGCCATGCGCTGTGTGCGCATGGTCACCTTTTTGTGTTACGCGTGTGGTCATTATCCGGTTTATGTAATGCCTATGGTAGGCCTCCCAGGTCCTGCACTAGCATGTGGCACATGGGTGGCATATGGCGCGGACACCGGCCGTGCACATGCCACCCATCCCCGGGCTTACTTAACTGGTGCATGGGGCGCATGCAGTGCAGCGTGCAGCATGGCTGGCGACTGGCCACTCACGCCCATTCCCCCCAGCAGTCTTGACCGGCGCTTGGCACATGGCATGGCCGCCGACCGCCCAGTCACAATCCGCCCCCCACGGGCTTTCTTGACTGGTGCGCGGCGGCCATGAACCAGGTGGCACTTGGGCGAGTGGTCGGCGGTGGCGATTGCCATTGCCCACGGCCATGGCTCGAGTTGCATCATGGAGGGCGATGGGCGAAGGGTTGGGGGGCAGCCAATGCAAAAAATATGTTCAAGGCGATTGACGCAACTGGTCGCTCGATGTGATGTCCACTTTCAGCAAGTTGGGCGGCCACTTTGAGGTGCCTCTTGGCGCTTTTTGGCCATAGATTAGAACGAGTGGCAGTTTTAGAGGGGTAGGGCGGGTTGGTGCACGTTCAAATTTGAAAATTGCGTCCACAGCGATTGACCCAATGGGTCGATCACCATGGTCTTGCGCTTCAAAGAGGGTTGGCAGCCTCGCTGCAGTGCCTTGAGGTGCCTCCTTGGCCGCCGATTGGAGGCGAGTGGCATGGGTGGGCGGGGGGGGAGGGGGGCCAGGTTTGAAAATTCTGTTTGTGGCAATCGACACGACGAGTTGATTGCCTTTCACTTGAGAAAGGTGTGCCTAACATCCTTAGGGCGGGCGCCATAGAGTGCAGCTTTGGCACTCGCTCTCGTTCGGAAGAAAGTAGTTGTGGGTGGGCAGTCTTGGGATTAGCATGCGATGCATGCCAGGTTTGCACATGAATTGCAGCAAAAGTGTGTGTGCGTTTGCACTGCTTGAGCAAGCATGGTTGCGCAAGTAAGGTACATTTTATGCAGTGTCTTGAAATCCCAAAGTATGCAATGAATATTGCTGCGAATTAAAAATTTGAAGTATCGTTACAATTGTGCATGCACACTGCATGACGGGAATGCTACAAGCATTCCCGTGACACTGCTGGTGATCTGATTGCTATCATCAATACCTCACACAACGTTTAGATCTGTTCAACAACTCTGCGCATAGTCAGCGAGCATTGCAGATCTACAAGGTACAGCTCCTGGGCGCTTTCAAATGTTCAATGTACTGTTTTGAGGTCCTATCCCATATCAGAGATGCATAAACACTGGGTCCGAGGCCCTTGGTTACCGATTTTTAGGAGAAACTATTCAGCCCCACAGCCTATAAAACCCCATCGCAATTGCCTAAAGTTCAGACCAAAAATCTGCATTCTGACTTGGGAGATCTCGGGAGACTCGGGAGATGCCATGGGAGATCTGCCAGGTTCTGGGACGCTGTCGTCCTGGGTGTGCCAAAGCGAAGTAGTTGCAACCCATTGCGGTGAAGGGCAGTGCTTCTCATATGGTACAGCACGTGCCAAAACACGCTCAACCGTGTTTGAATCTCCATGGAAGAAGCCCATTGTCATGGCATCGGCGATGGCCAAAATTGCCACCATTCCCGATCTCCGATGCTCAGACTGCCCCAAACGGAAAAGGCCAATTCCCAAGACACTCAAGCTTGGGATCTATGTGGCCTATCTCTCTGAGACTGTGCTGCAACTTTGCCTTGACATTGCATCTCGATTGATCTTTGAACCCAAATTTTCGTGCATGACTGGGCCTATACTCCAGAAATTGTCACTAGCAGCCAACTTGCACGTCCGATCTGCAGCCCTTCACAATCAAACTAGTCTCTATTCGTGAGAGAGACAGGAACACATCTTTCTAAGCATTCATTTTGCGTTCCACCCTTTCAATTGTAGAGGCAATGGTCGACATCACCATTCTGCCTTGGAAGCCATCTCCCTAATCGTCTGCCGTTGATTAGGGTGACGACCACCACATTCCTTCACACTTTTTTGAGAAGCTCAGGACGCCTTGTGTGGTATCCCTCACAGTAGTGGCAAAGGCTCAATAGTTGTGGACCAGAAATCTGGGATGAAAATGTATCTCCAAATTGTCCAATCGATATCGAATTGAAGCTGCCAAACCATGGCAACTTCCACGATCAGTCCTCAAAGACTCGTTTCTACCACTTTGCGTCTTCTCTTTGAACTCGCACGTGTGTTGGGCCATCCTAGACACGGCAACCTATTTTCTGGGGGCGGGGGATGCCCTGGGAGTGTCGAAATTGTGGTATGGAGTGGCGCAGGCTCAATGCATTGCCGAATGCAGTGTACCAAATTATTCTGTTTGATGTTTTGGTAGCAGCCATTGTGTATACACTAGATAATCCACTTGCCTTTTTAATAAAAGCAAATAAGTAACCAATACAAAATCAGCCTCCCAACAAGCTGCTTCACGCAATTGGTACAGAAGTTAGCCTACATTTAGCCCACTTCATTCTTTTTGGGGGCACGTGCAGGTACCTTTTTCACAGTTATCTGAAGTGGCACAGTTGACCACTCAACCTAAAGATCCTTTTCCCTGTGCGTGGGAAGTTAGTGAGGGGGGAGAGGGAGATCTTTGAATTTTTGCATGCCTTCGCCCACTGTAGCACACTTGTGTCCAAGAATGAAAACCGACATAGAAGGCATCAGAAATGCGGTGCAGTGGCTTGGGCAATTTGACACGATATAGATGCGCACACACCATTCTTGCCATGATGGTGCATCACGCTGTTCATAATGTGGCAATATTGACCACACAAGGAAATGTGCCAACTGTCTGCCGTAGTATAAAGTAAACAAGGGAAGAAAGGGTGAGCTGCAGAGTACATGCCAGAGAACGGAAAGCATACCGTGACAAAAATGGCATCCAAAACTCTGCAGAATTGCTATGGAACTTGCATTCTTCCGTTAAATTGAAGATTGTGTTGTTCATCAAAGGAGCAAATGAATTATATCGGAAAGATATGGGTCATTGGTGTGTTTCAAATGATGGATGTGGCCTTACTGTGCCATTCAGGGCTGATAGTGGCCTTGGAACAGGAAATTGAAGTCTCAATGGGCTGGTGATTGCACTGTTTCAAATAAAACTCCCATTAGCAAATGCCCCTGTGTCAAATTAAGTGTGCAATGGAGGCTATTCACTCGAAAATATCAGTTCCTGCCAGTACACATGTGCGTCTTTTACAGTTTCATGCGGTATGAAAATGCTCATTTTCAGACCACAGAATTGCTGTCTTGTTCAACATCAAAAGTGCAAATGCAGCAGACAAATAGAAGCCCGCAGTTTCAAAGGCATGTAAAATGAGCTGAAAGTGGCGTGGGTAAAATGGATTCCGACTGCAGATGTGCTCTTACCTGTGCAAAAATCGCTCCTCCAGATTGTGAGGCGTTGTTGTTTCCAAACATGCAATTTAGGGCCGACGTCATGGAACCATTCTGTAACAGCGCATGCATTGCACATCAAGCTGATATCATCAACAATTCTATTGTCTAATGAGCTCAGATGCCACCCAGTGGTTTCGGCCAACTGACCTGATATTTTGCCAGAAGGCGATGGGTGGTCCCGGGGTGTTCATGTTCATATAGAGCGAGATGTTTTGATAGAAAACGCATGGCGAAATTTGAAAATGCATTGGAAATCCGTTGGTACTCGAATGCAAGCCTTGCCAGTATATGGAAACTATGCTGTAAGGTTACAGGTGTTGATTTAGCCTGTCGAAATGGTTGAAAATTTACGTAGCCTGTGGCAAGGGTCTTCATTTAAGTGCACAGCAAGGAACATGTAGCGATGACAAAATGAGGCCCAAACCTGGCAGGCAGGCCGACAATCAGGTCTAAATTTTACTTTAAGCACGTGCTTCCTCCACTCATGCCGGGCGCAGCCAGGCGTACTGTCCCTGCCTACGAATTTGGAGGTGGGATCTTCGCCCAGACGTCAGATACACGAGGTACTTCTTCGGTTACGAATCAAATGAAGCAACTTGTCTGAGATGCCGTCTTTGTATAACACACTAACCATTTTCTTTGAAAAATTCACCAGAGCGCTACCTACGAATGCATTATATTCTTTCAAATTCTGTGCAGAAGCGATAAGCACAGGTCATATCGCAGTAGATTGAAACCCCACAACATTTCCAGATAACCCAGGCCCCCCTTTGCGGCTAGGTCGTGCTGCGACTGTCGGTGCGCAATACAGAACGGATATTTACAGCTTGCATCGAGCCCGCATGTTGGAGGCGTCCCTCTCAAAGCACAGGCACCACGGAACTGATTTCCATAGTGCTTGATCGTTGATCACAAACCTGGGTACCACAACCTTTTGAACATTAAGATTTAGGTTGGAAACAAAGAATTCGGCGAGCTTCACCATCAAGGCGTTCACAAGGAGTTCACAAGGAGTTGCTACCTCAGGCATGGCGGTTGCATGTGCTCAGGCCACAACAAAGAGTTTTGAAGAATGCAATTGTCAAATCACTTCGCAGCAGTACAAGATCTCTGGATGCAGCTGCACCAGGTATTGGTCACAGGGAGTACTTTGAATGCCATTCGCCCCATTTTGAGAAAAGCTACTGCAGTAGATTGTCAACGTCGCCCTTGCAGAATGCAAGAGCACTACCATACACCACTTGGAGGGCCAGGCGGAGCATCCGCATCTTCCATTGGTCATGTTTTGGGGGACTTATACTGATTGTTGAGGATGTGGTAAATCAGGCCACTATTCAAGATCTGCAACAAATGGAAACCCTTTGGCACAGGCAGCTGCTCCGTGGCTAGTCTTCAGGCCCCAGAAGGACTGTTGGCAATGGCGGATCCTAGATATGTCTTTGTGTTTCTGTGAACGGTGGTGGGGATTTTGGCCAATCGCTAATGGCAAGATGAGAAAAAGGCTGAATCTGTGATGGCGTCACTGATGGGGGGCCTTAACCCCCAGTGACATCACCACAAGGGGTTGGAAGGATGGCCGGGCGTCAGCATCGTTGGCGAGATTTGTTGCAAGGTAAATGGCGGGGTTCGTTGGAATGTTGATGGGCGTTGGCATCGCTCTCAGTTTTCCCACTGATGTCAGGGCCACGAGGCGGCAATGTCGCCTCCCCCTGGCAAAGGGGAAATCCGGCAGCTCCGACTGAGATACATATCCAGGGGTTGCGGCGCCATCTTGGATGGCTGTCCTTCATGATGGATGCTGATCACTGTGATAGAGGCTGAGCGAGACTGGCCGCTCCACCCTTCCAGTGCCCTGATATCTGGAAAAAAACGTGTGTGTTGGGCCGTCCCAGACCTGGGAACCTATTTTTTGGGGGGGAGGGTTCGGGGGATGCCTTTGGAGGGTCGAAATCGTGGACTGGAGCGGTGCAGGCTCGATGCGTTGCTAAAAGCAGTGTACCAAATCACTCTCTCTGATTTTTTGGCAGCAACCATTGTGTACGTACTATATGATTCGCTTGCATTTTCAAAAACAAAACAAGTACTTAATACAAATTCAGCCTCCCAGCATTCCGCTTCATATAATTGGTCCACTTCACATATTTTTCGTGCACATGCAGAATTGAGGTACCCTTTTTCACGGTTATCTGAAGTGGCGCAATTGATCACTCAATGTAAGTATCCTTTTCCCTCTGTGGGGGAAGGTGGTGGGAGGGAGAGGGAGATCCGTGAATTTCCGCACAAGTTGCATGCCTTCGCCCATGGTAGCACCCTCGTGTCCACGAGTGAAAACCAACATAGAAGGCATCAGAAATGCGTTGCAGTGGCATGGGCAATTTGATACAATATAGGTGCACAAACCATCCTGGCCGCGATGGTGCAGTACACTGTTCGCAATGCGGCAATTTGCTCACGCAGACCACACAAGGAGATGTGCCAATTGTCTGACGCAGTACAAAGTAAATAATGGAAGAAAGGGTGAGCTGCAGAGCACATGCAAGAGAACAGAAAGCATACCGTGAAAATGGCGCCCCCAAACCTTGCAGAATTGCTCTGGAACTTGCACTCTTCCTTGAAATCGAAGATCGCATTGGACTTCACAAGTAGACACAAAGCACCGATTTTACAACTGTCAGCATCACGCCTAGAAAGACAAATGCCACCTTGGCGTGCCACTTTCGAAGACTGATAGTGAATTTCAACAGGGAACCGAGGTCTCCAGTATGAGTACATATGAGCACATGTTCTGCAGAACAAATTTCGCATTGGCAGATTAGCATTGTCGCCAATTGCGCACGACATGAATGATATTTACTCAAGCGACCTTCTGTCCAACCGCAAAGAATTTTCACTAGAGCTGTCAAGTGTCGTATGATAATGTTGTGAGCAGAAATTTGGTCATTGGCAAAATTCGCATTGTCGCCAATTGCGTATGGCATGGATGGTATTTACTCAGCGAGGTTGCATCCAGCCCACGTGAAATTTCATTGCTACATTTTCATCCAGCATGAAAGATGTGTATGCCAAGAAACGGTAACACCATCCTTGCTAAACAGCGGTTTGAAAATGGAAACGAGCAAAACAGAAATTTGCGGAATCAAAGGCACACCGAACGAGCTGGACGTTGCGTGGATGAAATAGCTTCCCACTACAAAAACAGCCATAGGTCTCCCAATAAATGGCTCATGTGTGGACATGAGACTCAAGGGCACGATTAAATCGTGCGGGCGTTTTGCCAAGGTCAAATGTGCACGTCGGCATAGTGACAATGGCATGGCACAGCATCAGACCATGTGGTCTGATGTGGACAGCAATTCCTCAATTCCAACATTACGCATAGAGAAGCAAGCAGTTTAGCGATGCACAGCGCCATTGCGTGAAAGCACACTAACGCAATCGCATGCACTTGCATGAAATGTGCTATCCAGAATTCATTATGCTTGGCACAATGCGCCACAGCCATGGCTACACGAGGTTGCATTGCATGTTGCCCCAATCTATTATCAAATACCGCCAAATAGCACAAAAAGAACAAGGTTGCAAACTCAAGAACGCGTCGACGAAATGCCCGTTCGCTTAACAAGAAAGATCTTGCTGGTCAGAGTCGCTCACCTGACCATCGACGGCCCCTCCATTCTCAGAGGCGCTGTTATTCGAAAACAGGCAGCTTCGAGCCATCAATCTGGAATCGCTCTGCCATGATGCACACATTAAGGAGGCTGAGTTGGCCATTTTGCGCACATCAACGCCAGGCGGTAAAATGATTTTGAACCCGGTATTCAGTTTATGCCAGTGGCCCTGTTTTGGAGCGGCGCGACCTCAACAGCATGCCTTGTTCCCACAGAGGTGCCTAGATTAATATCGCAAATGCAGAAGCTTTTCGCATCAGATGTCTGCAAGATCCTCTCGTATTCATTGCCAGGATACAATACACTCGATGCGTATTGCCAGTGCCAACTCTCTTGAGAAAGTCACATTGTGGAGACAGGTTTTTCATGCAGCCCTGTGGCTATGAAACTGATTAGGCCAATTAGAGCAAGGCGACATCAAACGGGATGAACAGATGCTTGAATTCATTGCCAATAGTATTTCTGTGTTACCAATCATACACCTATGACCAAGAGCAGAATACTGACGCAGTATATGTCAGCAACGCGGTGAAAGTGCGTGGGTACCTAGGCGCGGTATATATACTCACACCAATGTAGCGACGATGAAGTGATATGCTATCCACAGCATAGTCGATAATAGTATAAATCGCACAACGCATATCAGAATTTTCATCCATTCACGATGACAGCTACCTCGAGCGTATCATTGCAACCACAGGTCGACATTATTTCATGTATTTGGACAGCAAACGTGAGAAATTTGCCAAGATATCCAAGCAGCAGCATTGGAAGAAAATATTGACGAAATGATTGCTGAATGCCAGTATCAAACAGCAATTTGGTATTGAAGTTTTGCTGCGGGCGACCTTGGTGCTTCATTTTTCCAAATATCCATTGCACAGAAAAACACATGGTCGTTTCAAATTCCATGTATAACAAAGCTGAGATACCCACGATTTGGAATTGACTATCGGATGCACCAAAGAACTTTGACCACAGCACACGAAAACGGACTCTTTGTCATTGCGCAATGTTTTTCCGAACGGTCTAGGCGACATGCACGCGCACAGATGCAAGTAATATTTGAATGTTTTTATCCGTTTAGAAGAATGCTTTTTTTTAGCGCCGCTCACCCGAACTCGAACTGCTCCTCCATGTTCTGCTTCGTTGTCCCGAAACATGCAGGTATCTGCCTCTGTGGTCGAATTTTTCTAGTTCCATTAATGCACGGTCAGTAAACGCTCACCAAATAAATCTCCAGTCTCATTCAAACTTTCGTTGTCCCTGCAAGGGGCGTTGCAAGAGGCCTTTCGAGACTCTTGGAGAGGTGCAAGTGAAGGTGGTGATCATCAAACCAGTCGGTGGCGCTGAATTGGGGCGACTGGGTTCATGAATGGCACTGATGATATTGACCCTTTTTGGCAATTGAAGGGATTGGGCACAAGAGAAATGACCAGATGGATATGTCCTTCGAAGGACATTGAATCGCTGGGTTTGGGATGGATTGTGAATCATGCAAAAGCACTTGCCATTTGGGGGGGCAGTTTGCAAATCGTGGGCCAAGCTGGACGCAAAGCTGTGTGTGCAAGAATCTGACAGACAAACGGTACAGCAGTACACAACGGCAATAAACTATGGCACTACAATGCAGTGTACTGCACTAACAATTTTGTGAGAGTGGAAATATGCATTCGGCTTGTGAGGAGAGGGCGGTCAATTCTGCGGGCCACTGTCAAGCAAGAGACAAACAGATTGCCACATGACAGGGGGTTGTTTCAAGGGGATCAGGTATCGACATTGACAATTGTCGAATGTTGGCTCAGCCTGCCAAATGCTTGGAGAGAATTTCAGATCGTGGCAAGGTTTTCCGTGTTGATTGATTACCAGGCAAGAGTGGTGGCAACCAGAAGCAGCACAGAACTGGCTTGCTGGCGGCCACACAAGCCTAAAGTTCACTTTTGGGACAAGCTTCCCCCACCTACGCCAGAAGCAGCCAGTTGCAGTGCGCCTGTCTGTTAATTGGCGGCATACTGAAATCACAATATGGACATGTTGTGCTTGATATGTTCTTAAAATTTTCAGCCCTTTCAACATATTTTTGATGCACATGCAGAACCGAGGCACCCTTGTCCATGGGGCTCCACGGTGGTGCAATTGGTGACTCCACTTAAAGCCCCCTTCCCCTCGGAATGGTGAGATGGAGTGAGGGCAGAAGGGGATACTTAAATTTTCGTACAATTGGTCTTCCTTTGCCGACAGTAGTACCCTTGTGTCCGAAATTGAAACCTGCCATAGAGGACATCAGAAACACGGTGCATTGGTTTGGCAACAAGCACATATAAATGTACGCATCTCTCTGGCCATAACGGTGCAAAGCGCTGTTCAAAATGCAGCAATCTAGTTACTCCATACCATAGGAGGGCATGCCCCAATTGTGTGAGAAATTAAAACAGATAATGAAGAACAAGACAAGCTTTGAACTATACGTCAAACAACAAAGGCCTACCGTGGAGAAAAGGGCGCCCCCAAACCTTGCAGAGTTCCTCTGGAACTTGCATCCTTCCTTGAAATTGAAGATCGTGTTGGACTTCAGAAGTACAAACAAAACTCGCAATTATCTAAAAGAAAAAAGGCCATTCTGGCACGGAAGTTCAAGGACTGCAATATATAATGGATTTGAAACAGGTAGTCAAGGTCTCAGATAGCACGTGAAAAATGACCTGCAGACAAATTTTGCATTGGCTAAGTTTATTCATTCCAAATTAGGTATAGCATGAATGCTAATATGCAAAGGCCTTAGGTCCAGCTCAAATGAATTCCCACTGCTGCATTTTCTTGCAATATGAAAGATACGTTTGCCAAGGCCACGTTGACACCGCATTTGCCCAATGATGGATTCCAAATGTGACCAAACAGATGGAAATTCGCACATCCAAAGGCACACAAGATTAACAGGAATTTGTATGGATGAAAAAGTTTCCACTGCAAACGCTGGCACACCTCGCTGTAAATGGCTCCTCCAGATTGCGAGGCGTTGTTGCTTTCAAATGTGCAATTTGTTACCACCATCATGCAATCCTTCTGTCACAATGCATGCATCAGACACCAGCAGTTCATCAGCCTGATGCGCTTGATTGCCAACTATCAAGGTTGTCTAATTACCCTCCTACAGAGGGGCCCTGGCCAATTCCTTCAAGGGATCGTCCAACGACATCATACACAGCATGTAAAAAGTTTCCAAAGCTACACTTTTGAGACGTTGGAGCATGCGCAGTGCTCGCTGGATGCTGTTGTGTGCTGCCTATTTGAAGCAGAACGGAGCAGCAACTTTTAATTCCCTGTTTTGGCAAAGTCCAAAGTAATGAAGAGCAGCGTGTTGTGTTGGAGGTTTGCCAGGCGCAGTGTGGTGGCCGATGCGACACGCTTTTTGAGACATGGTGAAATGGCCAGATATTTATTGCCTGTGATAGAAAATTGGAGTTCCTAAAAATAATGCACCTGACCTTTCCGTCTTTGATCACGCTTTGCACATTTGAGCAGAATTGCTCACTTATTGTGCCATTGTTGACGACTGCAATCTTTTTGGAAAAGAGGAAGTAAGATTTCAGGCAGAGTGAAGTGGCACAAGATTCTTGGTATATGCAAATACACATATGCTTGTGTAGCAACGGCAGCGTGATGCTGCATTACGATCAGCAATCCTGCACTTCCAACGTTGTACACAGAGAAGCAGGGAGATGGGGAATGTGCAGCACCTCGTACAAAAACACCCTTGCACGGAAATGCGGCGTTCAAAATATGCTACCTCTGTTTCAAAAGTCTTGTTGCTTATCCGAATCGCACAAACAGAGGCCAGCAAACATGCGAGTCAAAAATTTTGACAATAGAAACTTCGATGCACCATATGAATAACTATCCATAAAGACTATCTGCATGGAAAGCAGTGTCGCCATTCGTAAAACATGTGAACAAGGAGATAGACGCCACCTGTCCTTGTGCCATGACTTAGGGTGGGGCATGGCAAGCTTGTCTTGCATTTGAACTGGATTGAAATGGGGTATCGCTATGGGAGATTTGTGTACATTGAAGATTCGGCTAATTTGAAAGCAGCATACGCAGAAGAAAGGACGCACACTTCCTGCAGGTGATTGGGTGTCAACAAGAATAGTGCGTATGTCGTGGCCAAAGGCCAAGAGACACCTAGGTTAGTGGAAGAGCATTGACTTAGCAAGTGCGCCAAGGTTGGGAAGGCCGTCCATGCTGCTGCTAGGCCAGGAATGGCCTAGGTTGGTGCCAACATGATCAATCGTCAAAATTGATGATTTCAAGAACATACACCATCACATTGAAGCATATCATCCAATAGGAATGTGTTTGCAATTCTTGGAAGATTATGGCATTGCATTTCCATATTCTGCAACAAAGTTTTTGAATCGTTCTGGGACAATAGGATGGCACCCGCGGGAATAAGGTGAGCACAAAACCACAGGGAATTCAGGACCTGACCGAAATGGACTGGGACGTTTTCGATGACCTTGTGAATCTCTTTCTGTATGGCAATAACTAATATAATCAAGTTCCACATTACCCCAAGATCGACCAAGGAATCCAAGTCTTGTGACAGATTTACTGATTGGGTTGATCTCGCAAAGTTACGGTAGATTGCATGACTGACAAGACTTACTAAATGGATGTAGCACCATTCTTGCCATGATATTCGATAGCAGTGAGTGTAAATTACGCGTATTTTACGTCACACCAACTCTGCTGTCATCAAGTAGCACCTGATGTAATGGTGCCAAATAGCACCAAGACTGCAAATTCGCCAACGTGTTGTAAAACGAGTTTGCCTCAGCAAGAAAGATTTCGCTGGGCAGAGTCACTCACCTTCCCATTGAAGGCTCCTCCACTGTCAGAGGCGCTGTTGTTTGCAAGCACACAGCTTCGAGCCATGATCCTGGAATTGCTCTGTCACGATACATACAGTAAGGGAGTTTGGTGATTTCGCTGTTTTGGTGCACAACAACGCCAGGCACGGAAATGGTTCGTTTGAGTGCAGAAATTAGTTTGCACAAATGGCACATTGTTGGAGCTGTGTGATCCGAACAACATGAAATGTCCCACAGAGGCGTCCAGAATAATGTCGCAAATGCAAATATATTGTGTATCAGATCTGTCCACAAGATTCTCTTCAATTCGTGACTGTGGTGCAACACATCCAATGTGCATTTACCTGACCTAGCCCTCTTCAAACATTCTTACTGTGGGAGCAGAGTTTTCCATGGATTCCTGTCATGGTGAAACTGCTTAAGCCAATTAAAGCAATGCCACCCTAGAAAAAGGGTCAGCAGGCACGTTATATTTATGACCAATAGTATTTCTGTGCTAGGTATATTACACTCGCAACCAAGAGCTGAAAGCTGACCCAGAAAATGTTCGAGACATAGTGAAGGGGCATGGTACCTTGAGTGCCTGTGGGTACTTTGGCGTGGTATAGAGAATCATGCTGATTTAGCGGCAATGATGCAGTACACCATCCACTGTATAGTTGATCACACCATATTAATCACAGAATGGATCCCATATTTCATTCGTTGGCAATGGAAGTCACCTTGAACTTATCATTGCAACCAGAGCTCCATGATGTTCTTATGTGCTCTGGCAAAAAACGTGAGAAAGTTGCCCAAGTCTTCAAGCAACTGCTTCAACAAGCAGTGATAGCAGTTATTGGGCAAATGTTTGTTGAACTCCATTATCCAACAGCAATTCGGCATCAAAGCATTGCTGCAGGAGATTGCGGTGCCCCATTTTCTGATGACTTGTTGTGCAGAATAGGGTGTGGTCAATTTCCAAATGCGTGTAACAAAGTTGAGACACCTGTCATTTGAAAATAGGTATTGGAGGCAGAAAGGAACTTTGACCACAGTGCACGGCAACAGATTCCTCGTGATCATGCAGCATAATTTCAAATGGCTTGAGCAGCATGCACACATGCAGATGCAAATAGCACTTTAATTTTAAATCCTTTTGAAAGAACATGTATGTTTCCAAAACTGCTCACCTCAACACGAACTGCTCCTCCACTTTGTGCTTCATTGCCATGAAACGTGCAGGTATCTGCCTCTACGGTGGAATTCACCTGGTGTAATTAATGCACAGTCAGTAAACGCTCACTGATGCTAATTCTCCATGCTCACCAAAATCTCCATTGTTCCTGCAAGGGTTGTCGCAAGGATTCTCCCAAGCCCCTTGAAGAGGTGCGAGTGAGGGTGGCAGTCATCACCCCAATTGGTGTTGCTGGATTTGTGCAATTGGGCTCATGAACGGGAATGGTGCAATTGACCCTTTTTGGCGATTGAAAGGATTGAGTACGAGAGGAATGGCTACAAGGATATGTCCCTCGAAGGAACAATTAATCGCTGGGCAGGGATGATTGTGAATCACACGCAAAAACTGGTCGTTACTGGCAGTCCAGGAATCATGGGCCAGGCTGCGTGCAAAATCATATGCGTAAGAAAGTGAACAACAAACCCTATGGCAGTGCACAACAGTGGTACATTACAGCAGTACATTACAGTACTATACTGCAATAGCCGAATTTATGAGAGCGGAAATAGGTATTCGGCTGGGGAGGATAGAGCCGTGTTTTAAAGGGAATCAGGGAACGGGGTTGGCAACTGTCAAATGGTTCAGCATGTCAAATGCTCAGCAATAAGTTCACCACATGATAAGTTTTTCCAAGTTGCTTCATCACCAAGAATGTTGATGGCGACAAGAGGCATCCCAGAACTGGCCTGCAAATGGACACACAAATGTAAAATATGCTTTTGGGATGAGCTTTCTCCAACTACGTCAGGAGTAGCGAGGCATAGTTTGTCTGTCTCTTCATTTAGTGGCATCCTGAATTCAGATTTGTGAGATACTGTGCTCAACACGTATTTGAAAGTTTCAGTCCACTTTGCATAGTTTCAATGCGCTTGCCACAGCAAGGTATTTTTCTTTAGAGGTTTCTGCAGTGGTGCAATTGACAATTTTGCGTAAAACTCCCCTTCCCCCCTGGAGGGTAATGTGGAGTGAAGAGAGAAGGATATATTTGAATTTCTGTACAAATGGCATCCCTTTGCCGACAGTAGTACTAATGGCTTGGGCAAGTACAGTTGCGCACATCATTCTGGTCATAATGATACAATGCAGTGTTTGCACTATAGCAGTATAGCTAATCCAGAGCACACGAGGAGATGTGACAGTTGCGTGATAAAGTACAGCATAAAAAATGTAAAACAGATGGACTGCGGAACTATGCCAGGTAGCAGAAGCCTGCTGTGAAGAAAATGGCATCCCCAAACGTTGCAGAATTGCTCTGGAACTTGCGTTCCTTTGTGGAATCGAAGATCACATTGCACTTCACAAATACAAACAAAGCATTAAATATGCAGTTGTTGTCGGCATGCACAAGAAAGCAAAGACTGCTTTAGCATGCAAGTGGAAAGACTGGCGATGACTTTGAAATGGGAATCAAGATCTCTTCACATGGGAAATTTTTCAGGATGAAAATTAGGTATAACATGAACGGTGTATACTCAAAGAGCTTATATCCAAGCCCCATGAATTTTCATTGTTACATATTTCTGCAATATGGAAGATGTGTATACCAAGGATACAATGATAATGTCTTCATCAAGCATACGCATCCAATATGGGACAGAACCATACATAATTTGCAGCAATTTATAGCTGCAGCTATCTAAGAGGGCATCAATGCGCATCCAAACATACGTTGTTCCCTTGGTGTTACAAAAGATGCACGCCTGCCGCCCCTCCCACAACAGCCATATGCACTGCCTGCAGGCAATTCTGTGTGCAACGACCCCTGCTCACTTCCTGTGCAGTCCATAGCCAATACCGCACAAACCACTGCAACAGCACCGCAGTGCATTGATAGGGCGGCTGCTATGCTGGCGATCAAGTCAACGTTTTTGCCTCAGCGACACGATCAAGTTAACGCCTTTGGCTCAGCGACAGACCTCACAACGCTGCCCGCCAGGCCCTCACACATACGGTAAATTTTGACGTGGGGGATTGACGTCTCTTGCGTGGCCAGGCTGCAAGATGTGCAGGTATCGCCAGCAAAGCTGGGGGCGTCAGGGGGCAAGCCAAGTGAGAAGCGAGTGTGATTGGCCCCCATCAATCGTAATCCCGTACTGACCCAAGGCGCCCAGGTCGGGCCACCAGCCTCTTGAAACCACGGTAAGAGCGCGGTCGGGAGCAGATGGCATTGTGCAGCTCACTGTACCAGGGGCAAGGGCAGTGAGGGTGGGCTCCGTCCACCCGCCTATTGGGAAGGCGCCACCAGGCCGGCGTTCGATCCACTAGAAGTACCTCGTAATCCCTCCCACCAAACGAATAAGCAATGCCAAGCCGTTACAATTGTCGTCGTCGTCGTCGTCGTCGTCGTTGTTGTTGTTATTACTATCATTATTATTGTTATTATTATTATTATTATTATTATTATTATTATTATTATTATTAAGAAATTATGGGGAGCAGTTTTGGGACAATTCCAAAGTCGAGCACAGAGAAACAAGCAATTCGGCATGTACAGCGCCACTGTTCGACAACACACTTGTCTGAAAATGCGGAATTCAAAATATATAGAGCATGGCACACAATGTGCAGTGGCAGCTCCCTGAGATGCATGCTTTCATGTTGCAGAAGATCTATCAGAAAGTAGCACCCCTATATCAGGGCCAGACAGCACCAGACTTGCAAGTTCGGAATCTCTTGATGCAATGTCTTTTGCAATGTTGTGGTAGGAAAGATACCGCTGGTCAGAGTCACTCACCACGAAAACGGCCCCTCCACCGTTAGAGGCGCTGTTGTTTGCAAACACGCAACTTTGAGCCATCGCTTTGGAAGCGCTCTGTCACAGTACAGGAGTTGAAAGGCTGAGCTCGCCATTTCCGTGCATAAAATGCCAGGCGCCGAAGCCAGTTTTTAAGCATTTACTCTCTTTTATGCCAATGGAGCTGTGGGACCTGAGCAACGTGGATCGTTTCAACAGCTGTGTCTAAATCAATGTTGCAAATGCAAACGTATGTCGTGCCAGATTTTCCACAAGGCCTACGCGTATTTATCACTGTGACAAAATGTACACGATATGCATTTACCAGTAGCATCTTCAGAATCCGAAGTTCGAATATGCTTATTGCGGAGGCAGAGCTTTTGTGGAATCCTGCAATGACAAGACTAACTATGCCAATCAGGGCAGTCCGTTCCCAGGTGCTGCGAGCAGATGCTTGAATTTCTGATCAAATACTACCTCTCTGCTAGTAATGCTACACATACGACCAGAAGCAGAACACCGGTAACAAAGATGCCAGAAATTGACTGCGAAAGGGCACGGGTACTTTGCCACAGTACGGATGCTTACACAAATGTTGTGGCGATGATGCAGTGCACTTTCCACACCGCAGTTGCATAATGCTTCCAAGATTTTCCGTCAACTGACAATGGTTGTAACGTCTAAGTTACCATTACTACCAATATTCAATGTTATTCTTATGTGCTTTGACAGCAAGCGGGAGGAAGTCTCCCAGAAATCTCAGAAGGTATTTTGCCAAGCACAACAGTTTGCTGGCCGAATATTTGCCTGAATCTAGTATTCAACCGCCACTCGCTTTCTCTGTTCTGATATGTGCTGCTACAGTACATGCAAAAATTTTGCACAGATTTCCTAACGGACATTTGGCAAGCAGTGGTAGAAACTGCTGACCGAATGTTTATTGAATGTTTATAACCATCATAAATGGCTCATGCATGGATATGACACTCAAAAGGCAGAATGAAATGGCGAAAGATTTTTGGCAGCGTCCAATGTGCACGCCGGCATGGAGACGATGGCAAGTCATGACACAGCACCAAAGCACAGCAGTTCCTCGATTCTGAAAATACACGTAGAGAAGCATGCACCTGGCGATGTGCAACGCCGCCATGCAAAAACACGATATAACAATTGCCCTTGCAGCAAATACGGTGTTTGAAATTCATCGCGTTCAGAAAAATGCGCCATCGACATGACTACATGAGATTCATATTGCATGTTGCACCAGAAATATTGTCAACACCAGGCTTGTTTTGAATATTTAGGCTTACGTTTTGCGTGTGCCCTTTTACGTGTAAGAACACAAATTTGCAAAGGGGCCATTTTTATGGCCATATTTACTTTTCTGCGGCGTGTTGTGTGGCACCTAGGTTACACGATAATGTCGCGTACAATTATCAGTCGTCCGCCCCCTGGAGCACCCACAACACTGCGTCCACTTCGCACTCAGCAAGGGCCGCGTGACACAAAAGTCCGTTTTCTCCCCATTCCCCCGCACCTGGCTGGCACTGTGCGGACTCACGAAGCCTGTATGCAGGGTCTCTATGTACACGGGGGCTGCGTGTACGTTGTGGTTACGTATTTTTTGTGTATTTTCACGCGCTTTTACGCTTAAAAACGTGAAACGACTATTTTTGCGCATAAAAACGCGAATGTCATCAGTTTCTATGGCATAAGCAACAAGCCTGGACAGAGCCAAACTCACCAATTGAAATACGCGTGGGAAAATTGAATTCAGCCTTAATGGTAAAATCCCGCCTGTCAGAGTCGCTCACCAGCATGCCAAGGGCTCCTCCATCGTCAGAGGCCCTGTTAGTTACAAACACGCAGCTTCGAGTCATCAGCCTGGAGTCGTCCTGTCACCATACATGCACTGAGAAGCTGAGTTCCTTGTCCTGGTGCACAATGATGCCAGGCACTGAAATTATCTTTTTCAACACGGCATTTGATTTATGCAAATATCACTTCTTGGATCTGTGCTACCTGAGCCAAACGTTATTACGGCAAATGTTGCAATAATGTCGCAAATGCAAAAATGTACCTTATCACTTCTGTCAGCAAGATCTTCTCGTGTTCATTACCAGGACATGTACACCTGATATGTATCAGCGCCAATTCTCTCCGAAACTCTTACTGTGGAGACGGAGGTTTCATGCAATCTTGTAGCAATAAAACTGCTTGAGCTAACTACGGCAATGCAACCCCAAATGGAGTGATATGGCGCTTTATTTTTTACGAACAATCATATCTCTGTGCTGAAACTAATGCACCCGTGACCTTGAGCTGAAGACTGGCCCGGATGATTACCAAAACACGTGAAGTGGCATGGATACCATGGGTACTTTGACGTGGTATAGATGTTAACACTGGTGTCGCAGCGATGGTGCAGTGC